>NW_020769309.1:8120163-8172295 GCF_900518735.1 Pseudonaja textilis
TAATAATAATAATAATAATAATAATAATAATAATAATAATAATAATATATATGGCATTCGGCTTTGCCCGGGTATTTTCCCACGTCATAGTAGCTGTGCTTTTAAAGTTGTAGCGACGTTTCAGCAGAATCTCATCTGCCATCATATATATATATATATATGTGGATCTTTGGTTGTTCGGGTTTTCTCCCGCGTAAGATTCGAAGTATCTAGGCAACGTTTCGATGAAGTCTCATTCATCATCTTCAGGCTTCTGTCTTCGGCTCTTGCTTCTCAGAGTGATGTGAGATTGTAGCTGCTTCTTCCTTTTAACTGCTAGTGGGGGTGGGACTTGATTGGGTGGGGGCTTGGCTGTGTTCTGATTGGGTGGGGGTGTGTTCTCATTGGTAGGGGGTTTGGCTGTGTTCTGATTGGTTGGGGGGTTGGCCGTGTTCTGATTGGTTGGAGGCGTGTTCTGTTCAGGTGGGGGCTTGGTTGTGCTCAGGTTAGTCTTAGTTGCTGGGGGATTTGAGTTGGTGAGCTGTGATCTTGCTGTTTGGCTTCGAGTTCGTGGTCGTGCTGCATCTTCATAGTGGGTGTCGGTTTGCTTCATGTATGGCTCGGAGGGGTTTGAAGTGGGTAGTGATGCAGCTGCCGTGCGGCTTCTGGTCCGTGGTCGTGTCTCATCTTCTGAGTGGGTGTGAGTCTGTTTTCTACATGGAAGTGTGGTGGTGGCATCTTGTGTGGCTCTCATGGGTGTGGGTATGGTGTCATTCTTCATGTTAGGTACTCATCTGTTCATGAGGGCAGGTTTCCAAATGGCTGGAAGGCGGGAGGTGTCATCTCGTTTGTTCATGCTGTGTGGGCGTTTTTCTATCTCTATGGCTTCTCTGATTATTCTGCTGTTGAAGTGTTCGGTTTTGGCGATAGTTCTGGTATTTTTAAAATCAATTTCATGTCCTGTGGCTTTGAGGTGTTGGACCAGGGAAGAGGTCGTTTCTTCTTTTTTTTTTGATTGAGTTCTTATGTTCTTCAATGCGTGCACTTATTCTTCTCTTAGTTTGTCCAATGTATGTGGTAGGGCAGGCAGTGCAGGGGATTTCGTATACTCCTTGGTTTTCTAATTCGATTTTGTCTTTGGGGTTTCTTAGGATGGTGGATATTTTTCTGTTTGTGCAGAATGCTGTTTTAATGTTGTGTTTTTGGAGGATCTTGCTGATTTTGTCTGTAGTGCCTTTTATATATGGGAGGAGGGCTTTGCCATTTTCTTGTTCTCTGTCTTGGATTTTGGTTGGGGTTTCTTTTTGGATTAGGTGGGTAATCTTCTTTCTTTGGAATCCATTGGCTGTAAGTACGTTGGTGAGAGTGTGTAGTTCGGTTTTTTGGTGTTGTTCATCGGCTAAGCATTTTGTTCTGGAGATGAGTGTCTTGGCTACGGAATTGATCTGTGCTGGGTGGTGGTGTGAGAGTGCATGTAGATAGCGGTTTGTATGTGTTTTCTTCCGGTAGATGGTGTGTCCTAGGGAGCCATTGGATCTTTTGTATACCAAGACATCTAGGAAGGGAAGTTGATTGTTGGCTTCTGTTTCCATGGTGAATTGTATTTTGGGGTGTAGGCTGTTGAGGTGTGTGAGGAAGTTGTTCAGTTTTTCTTTCCCGTGTGGCCAGATTATGAAGGTGTCATCTACGTATCTGAGCCAGAGTTTGGGTTTGTGATCATATTTTTTAGAGCTTGTTTTTCAAAGTGTTCCATGTAGAGGTTTGTGATGACAGGTGAAGGGGTGATCCCATGGGTGCTCCTTCTATTTGTTTGTATTTTTGTCCATTATAGGTGAAGTATGTGTTGGATAGGCAGTGGTTGGTCAGATCTAGGATGTGCTTGGGGGGGGTTGTATTTGTTTTGGATGGCTGTCAAGGCTTCTTTTATTGGCACTTGGGTGAAGAGGGATATGACATCGAAGCTTACTAGTAGGTCGCTGGGTTGTAAGTTTTGTTTCTTTATGATCTCGATGAACTGGAGTGAGTTTCTTACGTGTGAGTTGATGGATTCTGCATAGGGTTGTAGTTGTTTGGTGAGAAATTTGGCCAGGTTTTGTAGAGGTGAGCCTATGGAGCTGACTATTGGTCTGAGTGGGGTTCCTTCTTTGTGTATCTTGGGGAGACCATAAAGCTTAGGGCATCTGGATGATTTCTCTCTGGTCATGATTCTTTGCTGGATTTCTTCACTGATGGGGGAGGCTTTTATTTTGGATTTGGTAGTTTTTTCTAGGTAGGTGGTGGGGTCTGTCTTTAGGGGTTTGTATGTGGGGTCTTGGAGTAGGTTGGTTAACTTGGTTTGGTAGTCAGATGTGTTCATAACCACTGTCGCGTTGCCCTTGTCTGCTGGTAGGATTATTATGCTGGTGTCTTCTTTCAGGTTAAGTAGTGCAGTTTGTTCTTCTTTGGATAAGTTGCTTTTGGGTGGTTTGCTAGTGCAGAGGATGTTGGTGATTTTGAGTCTGATTTTGTTGGCATCGTCAGGGTTGGTTTTGGTCAGGCTGGTTTCAACTCCGCATATGATGGTTTCTGTGGGGATGTGTTTGGGAGCGACAGCAAAGTTGAATCCTTTTGAAAGGACCTTGGTTTCAGCTTCGGTGAGGATCTTGTCTGAGATGTTGTGCACTGTTTGTTTCATGTGTGGCTGTAGGGGGGGGAGGAGTACTGCCTGCCCTACCACATACATTGGACAAACTAACAGAAGAATAAGTGCACGCATTGAAGAACATAAGAACTCAATCAAAAAAGAAGAAACGACCTCTTCCCTGGTCCAACACCTCAAAGCCACAGGACATGAAACTATCGCCAAAACTGAACACTTCAACAGCAGAATAATCAGAGAAGCCATAGAGATAGAAAAACGCCCACACAGCATGAACAAACGAGATGACACCTCCCGCCTTCCAGCCATTTGGAAACCCGCCCTCATGAACAGACGAGTACCTAACATGAACAATGACACCAGACCCACACCCATGAGAGCCACACAAGATGCCACCACCACACTTCCATGTAGAAAACAGACTCACACCCATTCAGAAGATGAGACACGACCACGGACCAGAAGCTGCACTGCAGCTGCATCACTACCCACTTCAAACCCCTCCGAGCCATACATGAAGCAAACCGACACCCACTATGAAGATGCAGCAAAAAATTCAAAATATGAAGCCAAAGGATCTTCCTTCCCTTTCTGCATCTTCTTTCTGTTTTTTAAGACTCATCTTCAATTCCTCCAGGATTGATGCCATTTTAAACACTTTTGAACAAACACCTGATTGACTTTAAGTAAAAACAGAAAAAGAAAGAAAAAACCAATGCCAAAAACTTTTTTTTTTAAATCACCAAATGATCCCAGACTCCTTCTTGTTTCTTTCCTTTCCTTTTCCTTTCCGTGGGTTATTGTATCTTTTAATAAGATTTCAGTTACAATGTATCCTCGGGAGTCTTTTCAAAGTTTCACTGTTAATCCTCTTTATTTTTCCAGGTGGCACTCCATTTTTTCATTATTCCAAGTTCCACCCTTTTGCCTCTGCTCTTCTCCTTTTTAGAGCTTTGAAATGACCCCCACCCCCAAAAAAATCTTTATTCTCCTTTTGACACTTAGATTTCAGCTTAAAGTTGCCTATTAGTGTCAAAATAGATTAACATAAATTTAATTGTCAATATAAAGGTTAAAAAAGGGGTTTTAACCTTTTCTCTCTCCTTCTCCACTTAAAAATCTTCTTTCAGAAGTATCCCTCTAAGTACTTTTAAATTTTTCTGTTGTTTAGCCTGGTCTGTACTGCTTTCCTCTTTGTCTTCCTCCTGCACAATCTTATCCAGTCGGGTTATTCTTTGAGATGGCCATTTTTGACCACTGCTGCAACCGCCTTTGGGAAAGGGAGTTTAGACCAGCCAAGGAGGAGAGATGCAGCTCCCCTCCACTCAGCTAGCAATCTCCCCCCTCTTCACCACCTCTATGGGGTGGTTTCAGCCCCGAATCCAAAGGATCGGGGCACTCCAGCGGTGAGCACAGATCGAAAACGTGCACGATTGCAGATTTCAGTCTGTCACTGAAGAAACCCAAACCGGAAATCCGTTATCACCTAATTTTAATTGTTTTGAATGGTGTTCTCTATTTTGTCCTCGGACGGTAGACTAATTCTATAATTTACTTACCCTATTATAGTTTTGGCACTGCTATCAGAAATAATAATAATGATGCTTTTTAAGTGCTTCAAAATATGTTGAGTGGTTTCAATATGTAGATATGGGTTTTTTTTTTGTCAAACTTTGGTATAGGTGATGCAAATAGATATATTTTTAAAAAACAAATAAATAAAATTAAAGAGGGGATATGGAAGACCAAGCATTATGATGTTACATGCCAACATCCTTATCTATTATCCTGAAAGTAACATGCACTTTCTACTTGTGCTTTCAATTGTGTCTAAGTATGAAGACTGGGGGAGAATAATAGGAATAAGTGGTGTTTTTCTCCTGTTAAACACAGCTCACATCTAATCACCAATGTACCTTTTGAATACAGGCCAATTTACAAAGCAATTTCAGGAGCTATATAAATGTGAGTGCCTTAGTTTAGTGCTGGAATGTTATTTCAGAGACAGGCAATTTGAGATATGCGGGGAACATTTTTTTCATACTTTGCCTATTTGAAGACTGTAATGTAACACTTCTTTGTTTTTATTTTTAAACAATTGCTTCTTGGTCTTTTGGCTAAGATCAAGTGTAGTATGTAATCAGCAAGATCTAAAACAACTTGTGGCAGAGCAGTCTGTATGCGCTTTTGAAACAAAATTAATATTAGACATTTGCTAAACTCAATTTCATAACAACCATATATATGGACTGGAAAAATTTGATTGTTGCTAGAAGAAAGTAAAGAGGTACAGGAAATACTATCAAGCAGCCATTTTGGATTTGGCAGTCTATACGCACTTCTACCTGGTCAAAATGTTTAGGAGAGAATTTTATATAATGACCCCAACATTTGGTTCTTCTTATTGCAGCTTCCGTTTTGACATTGAAACTAATGTTTAGCTCAAGAATCTGACTTTTTAGAGATCCACCAAGCAGGGAAACCTTTGCCATTTGCTTTAAACAAAGCCTGCTGCCAAGCAGGAATATTTAAGAGGTTATTCTCCTTCCCCTCCTGCAGTGTCATATATGAAAACATTCCAGTAGAGAAAAGTTCCCTAAAGATGGACTCCAACACAAGTCCAAAAGCTTGAAAGATTAAACCTCTGGTCCAAATGACTGACCTAGATTGGATCCTGTAACATTATTCTGGGGGGACACATATATTTGCCTTCATTCATGGAAAAGATTAAATCTCTAGTTTTCAGCAGACATGGCTAATTTTACTACTTACTTTATAAAACCAACCAAGAATATGTAACACACAGGTAGAAGAAGATATTAATTATTGAACTCAGTGATGAGTTCTCAGGTCAATATCTGGAATACTCTACCTGACTCTGTAGTTTCTTCCCCAAACCCCAAAAACTGACTGTCTAGTATTGACCTCACCCCTTTTCTAAGAGGTCTGTAGGGGGTGTGTATAAGCGCACCAACGTGCCTACCATCCCTGTCCTATTGTTTCTTTTATTTTTCTTATATGTACCCATTTCATGTATTCATAACTGTGTATATTCTTATACCTATTATCTTGTAAGCAATTGAAAAATCAAAATAAATTAAAATAAATAAATAAAAACTCAGGATGAATCTCCTCCTAACCTGCAGAGAAGCTTGCTCAGATATAGCTGTTCATCTACAGCAGCCTGCTAGTCTCCTTATAAACATGAAATGCATATAACACATACTTAAACAAACACTTTTAGCAAAATGCTCAAAGCAAATGTAAATGCAGTTTATTTCATCCTCTTATGCCTGGCTGGGTAATCTCCCCCGAGGTGGACCTCTTCCATCCTGGTGGATGTGAATCCATTTTAAGCCCCCAAGTCTCTCAGAGCTGATTCACTGGGCAATTTTCTCATTAATGAAACTAGCCAGGCTCTTGGCCATTTTTGCTAAGCACTGCTGCTAATTTTCCCGTTTCCTTTCACACTCCAAGTTATGCTTCCTTATGAGCTTCAAAGGGTAGAACTCCAGCTGGGCAAAGTGCTGTGGGGAAAAAAAAAACAGTGTCATGTTTTCTTCCTTTTATTTCTTGCTTTAAAGCTTTATCTCTTACTATCTCCTTATGCTGCCTCTTCCTGTGATAACCTTTCCCTTTTCTTCTCTTTTCCTAGCCATTACTCTAGCTATTTTTTTTCCCTTCCTCCTCTTCTTTCTCCTGCTAGAGAGGGATGTGTCTCTGGGCCGCTGTGCAATGCAAGCTAAGCTACATATCTTCCATGCTCCTCCTATGTGTTTCAGAAATTGCAATCCATATTGCAATGAGTTCACAAGGGTGTTCAGTGTGGATGATGGAGGCCACAAAGTATATTCCCGTTTCTTGCCCTTCACATCTGTTTAGGAAAAGTAAGCTAGTGTGGACCAGTCTACCAATGTTTGAATTTCCTTTCAAGGAGAAATGAGAAAGAAGAGACAGTTAGCTTGATGTGAGGCTTTCTCATTAGTCCCCGAGCTTCTCCTCATTTTTGTATGATATCTTTTAATAAGCCAAACCATCTCCGCCTTGCCTAGAATATTAGTTTCCTTCAGTTACAGGCCTTTGAAGCCAGTTTTTATCATACAGCTTCCTAACCATGTATCTACTGTAAGCCTTTTAATTATTTCTCAGCTGTACTGAAATTCAAGTAAGTTGTTTTAAATTGCCTAGCCTTGAATTATTTGAAGGGCTTTCACTCTGCATTATTTGGCCTAGTAGTTAGGGCCTAATGGTTAAGGCACCAGACTAGAAACTGGGAGACCAGGAGTACTAGTCCTCCCTTAGGTATGAAAGACAGCTGAATGGCTTTGGGCCAGTCACCCTTTTTTCAGCCAACTCAGCTCACAAGAGTTGTTGGGGGAGGATAGGAAGAGGAGGGAATATTAGCTATGTTCATGCTTTGAATTATTTAAAAAGTAACAAAGGCAGGATAAAAATAATCAATCAAATATATATATAAATGATTAGTACTGGAAGCCATTTTCTGAATTACAGGAACCAAAGAAATTGATTCTGCATTTTTAAAAAATGCACAATTTCTTTGCAATAATCTAATTGTGAATTTCCTCATCGCCTCATTTTGCTTGATCATTTGAAATAAGGATACTGTCTGCTAGGATAGCTGTGCTTTTCAGATTATTTTCATGATTTATTGTTTTTAAATGTGCTAGAATTTTTTAATACCATGTTTAATAAAATGCTTATGATTGTGAGTTAGTGTCCTGAAATTATGTTCAAAATAACTAGACAATAGCATATTTTAAAAGAAGAATAATTAGTGATACATAAACTTCTTTTAAAAAAAATTGAACAAAACAATTAAAAACATTGAATGTGGTGAAACCAGTTGACATAACTTTTGATCAATATCACAAAGATTTATACTTTCCTATATACAATCAAATATATACATATATACATTTAATCATTCATATATTAAATTTTCCAAAATCTTTGGTCCTTTCATCTCATTTTCTCATTTACCCTCTCAGCAACCCTTTTCCAACTTAAAACCTTCCTTTCTGCCCCCACCAGTAGTAGAATCTATTCTAAATTGCATAATATTCTGACTCGTCTTTGTTTTTCATCTCTAAAGTTAGCTTGTCCATTTCAGCTCATATCAGAATTTTGTTTAGTACTTCGTCTTCACTTGTTATGTCTTTCTCCTTCCAGTTCTGGGCAAATGCTATTCTTGCCACAGTAATAACATGTATAATCAAATATAGCTCATCCCTATTATATATTTTTTGATATGATTCCTAATAAAAAAAACATTCTGGTACATGGTCTAATTCAAGGGTCTTCAAATTTGACAGCTTTAAGACTTGTGACTTCAACTCCCAGAATTCCCGAGCTAACAAGACTGGAGGAGGAATTCTGGGAGTTGAAGTTCACAAGTTTTAAAGCTGTCAAGTTTGAAGAGCCTGGGTCTAATCTGAAACCCAACATTTCCTCCAACCACTTCCCTCTCCTAAGCCAAAACGCTTGTGCTTTTTTGCAGCTCCACCAGGCATGGTAGTACATACCCTGTAATGAGCATTTCCAACAATTAGGGGATTGGCTTTTGTACAGTTTATCCAATCTGGCTGGTGGGAGATGCCATCAATAAAACATTTAAAGTAAATTTTCCTTATATGCAATGGCCAGGGTAATCTTTTCAATCCTTTCCCATACTGTTTGCGATTGATCCAATTGCATACTATACCCGAAGTCTCTAGCCCATATCACTATCATCTCTTTTACCTGTTCTTTCTCTAATTTATTGGCTAGTAGAAATTTGTAAATTTTCCTTATAAATTTGGCCTCTGGTCTCAATAGAATTATTTTCTAAAACTGTTTCTTGCATGTTATTCCCCATTCTTTTTTGTCTTTTTTTATACCTCGCTTGTATCTGTAGATATTCCCACCACTTTAAATCCATCCCTTGTTGCTTTAAGTCCTGTCCAGTTTTTAAATCTCCATCTTCATTTAAGGCATCTTTATAAATAATAGCTTTCACTTGTTTTAATAAATTTGGATGTGTTGTTGCCTCCACTATCAATAGCCAATTTGGTATTTCTAAATATATCTGCTTTTTGGTTTTATTCCAGATCTTAAATAATGCTTGCCTGATTCTATGTTGTTGAAAATGTCGGTGTAAACCTGGCTTGTTAGGCCATAAGAATGAATGCCATCCTTGTTGCAGGTTGTGGCCTTCTAGCTGCAAAGTTATTCTGTTTTCTAATACAATGCAATCTCTAATCCATGTAAGTGAAGCTTCCTGATAATAAATTTCCCATTCCGGAAGGTTGAATCATCCCCTTTCTGTGGCTTTCTGAAGTAATTTTAGTTGGAGCCTTGGTTTTTTCCCCACCACACGAAATTGGAGGTTGTCTTGTTTAATTTTTTTTAAAAAAGTTTTGGTTTAACTTTGTAGGCATATTTTGAAATAAGAATAACAATTTCGGGAGCACATTCATTTTAATTACCGAAATCCTTCCTGTTAGTGATTGTTTTAGGTTATTCCATCTTTCCAAATCTTCTTTAATTTGTTGGTGTAATTTGTCATTTGGTAAGACATAAACTTCTTCTTGTTGTTTTATTTCTACTTTATTCTCAAGGTCCACCTAAATGTTTTCTTTGTCATAAAGAAGTTATTCTATTATTTTATTATTTGGATGACTTTAGTTTAATAAATGTTCACTGTTCTGTCTTTAAATTGCTGGCTGAATTTAAAGACAGTCAGGCAAACTCTACAAAGGCTTCCATATAAAGTTTCTTTATTGGATCACAAGGCATCCTCAAGGAACAAGGCACAGTTATGTCGAGATTCATCTAATGTCCAAATCTTTGCATTGTTGACTCCATAGTGTAAAAATACAGTTATCTTCATCCTATAATGATGGAGCAAAGGGATCCAGCATGCTGCTGGATCCAAGCAAGGAAAAGAACAAAGGCTTCCCCCAACCCAACTAGAGGTCAATTCAGTGACCAATCAGGATTACAGATTTGACCACATGACATGAACTACATTTCCCATGATGCATTAACTATGTTTCCCATGAGGCATTCCATTAAGGGGACAGTTCCCAATTCCTAATTAACTATATACTATCTGGAGAGCACAATAAGAATTAGAATAGGTCAGCTTTGGACCCTAACCCATATGTATTTCCTAATAGGCACCATTCCAAATTCAGCAAAAAAAACAATCACCTGAATCCTGAGGCACAGTTTAAGTATCAAGGAGCTACAATATGAATGGAAGTATTAAATGCAGGTATATAAGGCAGCCATCTTCAATTATAATAAACCCATGGAAATTAGGCGCTAGGAACCAAGAATATCCTTTATAATGGTTAGGTTGAAATAAAAATTTAGCTATCATTCTAAAGCTCATTGTTTGGATTAAAGGCTGTATTGTGTTGGAAAAGTATGATCTCATGATTGGCATTTAATATGCATATGGGTTTCCCCAGTGAGTAGAGTTAACCACATCAATCATTAGCATGTCATTAGTTCAATTAGTCATTTGCCACCATTCCTTCCATTCTGAATGAACTCCTTGGGCTTGCCCTCCCTTTTGTTAATAGGAAAGAAGGGAGCCTCCCATTAATAGGAGTTCCTGGCTTTTGTACTAATGACTGAATATACAGATAACAGATAATCAGAGTTGGAAGGGACCTTGTAGGTCATCTAGTCCAACCCCCCTGCCCAAGCGGGAGATCCTACACCATTTCTGACAAATGGCAGTCCAATCTCTTCTTGAAAGTCTCAAGTTATGGTGCTCCCACAACTTCCGGGGGCAAGCTGTTCCATTGGTTGATTGTTCTCACTGTCAGAAAGTTTCTCATTAATTCCACGTTAAATCTCTCCTTGTTCAGTTTCCATCCATTATTCCTTGTCTGGCCTACAGGCACTTTAGAAAATAGCTTGACCCCTTCCTCTCTGTGGCAGCCCCTCAGATATTGGAAGGCTGCAATCATGTCTCCCCTAGTCCTTCTCTTTACTAGACTAGCCAAGCCCAGTTCCTGCAAATGTTCGTTGTATGTTTTAGCCTCCAGTCCCCTAATCATCCTGGTTGCTCTTCTCTGTACTCTTTCTAGAGTCTCAACATCTTTTTTGTAACGTGGTGAACAAAACTGGATACAGTACTCTAGGTGTGATCTTACTAAGGCTTTATAGAGTGGTATTAGTACTTCCCTTGATCTTGACCTTTTCCCTCTGTTAATGCAACTTAGGATTGCACTAGCTTTTTTGTCTGCTGCTGCACACTGCTGGCTCATATTTAGCTGGTTGTCCACTAAGACTCCAAGATCCCTCTCACAGTTACTGCTATTAAGCCTGGTTTCACCCAGTCTATATGTGTACTTTTGGTTTTTCTTGCCTAAGTGTAGGAGTTTACTTTTCTCTACATTGAATTTCATTTTGTTAGATACGGCCCAGTGTTCTAGTCTGTCAAGATCCATCTGGATCTTGAGCCTATCTTCTTGGGTGTTAGCTATTCCTGCCAGCTTAGTATCATCTGCAAATTTGGTAAGTTCCCCTTCTATTTCCTCATCTGTTGTTAATGAAGATATTGAAGAGTACTGGGCCTAAGACAGAACCTTATGGCACCCACTGCTTACTTCCCTCTATGTAGACTTAGGCCCATTAGGGACTACTCATTGAGTACGGTTTGTCAGCCAGTCCATCTAGTGGTGGTGCTATCTATTTCACTTTTTTCTAGCTTACCAAGAAGTAGTAATTTAGAATTTAGTTATTGGACCAGCTACAAAAATAATGCATTGCTATAAATTGTAGAAATCCTATCCTAATGCATAATTTTCTCAAAAAAATGTACAAGCTGTCTTTAGCTCTCAGTATGTTTGACCACAGTAATGAGATACCCATACTAGTAGAAGATGCTGAAATCAAGAATGAAATGGGTAAAAACTCAATTGATCATCATGTACTATAACAAAGAAAAAGGCATAATTATGAGAAATGAAGACTTTTGACTTCGTATCCTAGTTAAGAAAATTTTGTGTCTCACATTATGCAAAAGATGTATTTAACAATTACACTAATCAGTCATCTCATACATGCAAACTTCAGTTGCATTCTTTAGATTCCATTTTTCTAACAGCACATCATATTCTAACCATGTTTATTTTTATGGTTATCCTTTAGCTCAACTCTTCTTATTTAAGCTAGATTTTTTTTTATAGGGCATAACCTTGCTTAGAATTGATAGAATTTTTTTTTCCTCCATTGCAGAAATATGTCCCCTCTTACATCCAGCAGCAACTATGAACATAGTTGTGCAATTCAGATGTGGTGTCTTATTTTGAACAACTAGGTGCAGGTTTATTACTCCAGTACTAGTGGTCTGAAGTTTTGCTTAATTATTGTGATATCAGTCAATTATAGGATACTTTTGCTTTTGTAAGCAAAATTTAAACTGTTATGGATAAACTATATAATATTTTCAAACAGGATGAGTTGACAACAAAAAACAACAACTGATTTTGGTTAAAAATTTCTACTCTCATTAGAAAATAATTTTCCCTTTTTTCCTTAATAAATCTTGCATGAATATCTGAGTTAATTTAACAATTTACACATTTTTTGCATTACCCAGATTGTATGTTATACTTACAGCCATTCATGTGGGATGCTTTTATTGATATCTTGGTTGATACCTTTGGTGATACCAACCAGATGGCTCTTTGCCCCTTGCTCAAAGGCCACCCATTTGCTTTTTCAACATGTTGCAAAGACTACATATGTAACCAAGTTGTGCACTTCAGACTGAAAATGATGTGGCTCAGGTGTGATCTTCATTATTGCTAATTCAGAGTTATTGTTCTGTCTGATTATGTGTCTTTCTAGTTATTATTTGATTGTGCACAAACTGGAGAAGAATAGAGGAAAATCCATAGGAGCCAGATTGTTTTGGTCATATTTTATTTACTGTTTTGAAAAATAAATTTTCCTATGGAAAATAATTCCATCAGAATAATGAAGAACTTTTTTCAATTTGTAATATTATTAGTGAAAACTTTGCTAGGCATTGATGTCAAAAGATTTTATAGAAGAATATATTTAACAATAATTTTTATTATAAATTATTCAGAGCATTGAGAAATTGGGATCTGCATAATAAAAAGCACAACACATTTAATGATAAAGTGATACCCATTAATTAGTGAGAGAACCTATACCATAAATCTGAAAGTATGAAATTCAAATAGCTCTCCCTGCCCCAGAAAATCACATTAGATTTTTTCCCCTTGAGTAACTTTTGCAGGTTACTTAAAGAAAGCCAATAGGTTTTTCCTCCTTTAATTATTATTATCAAAGAAAAGCAATAAACCTTATTTTGCCCTATTGTGTTTCAGCCTCACAAGTAGAAAGAAAAAAAGAAGAATTTAGTGGGTCCCTTAAGGGAAAAAAAAGGCCTGTAGCAAGACCCTTAAAATAACTCATTTTAAACTGGAGTCCTCTCTCTTGGGTATATAGATGCTGTTTCATTGTCCAGATAAAATATATGAACATTGTGCCTTCTGTGTTCTGTTTTCTCATCAATTCTGGTAAATCCTTTTTTTTAATAGATTGAAATTGTAGCATGGTATTATCTCTTGAGGTCTGATGGGTGGGGTGGAGATCCAAGTCTTGAAGTAATTGGTAGAGATGTCAGTTTCTGTAATAAATTAACATTTTAGTATTGCTAAAAATGAACATTTTGTGACATACTGCCCTTTCTGCGTTGTTTTGTTTGTGACCTCTGAATTTCCTCATTACAGGCTGGCATAAAAACCAAAATCTTCTCAGGGCTATTATGTATGAAAAGTGATGATATGTGCATTATTTAAAGTTTACTCAACGTTTTGCTGAATTTTGCATTTCATTCTTAAACTTTTCCATGTGCTGATTCATAATAGAGTTTTGGCTTCCACTTTGAATCATTATGAGTTATTAAGGTAGCTTAACTGAACCTTTTGTTCTTTTACATGACCAAGAGGTTTGTCAAAAATGCAGGTAATAGGAAAGTGGACATATTTGGTGAATATATTTCCACCCAAAAATAAAAGTGAGAGTGAAATCCATATTTAGAGTTCTTACTCAATTCCTACCTAACACAGGCAGGGATTAGTGCAAACTAAAGATCATTTGAACAGAATATGTTGGAAGAAGAAACTACCTGGCAATACTACCAGCATCTTACCTGCAAATCACTGCAACAATTAAGCCTCCACCAGTTAAGGTGGTATTCAGCAGGTTCTGACCAGTTCCGGAGAACTGGTAGTGGAAATTTTGAGTAGTTTGGATAACTGGCAAATACTATTTCTGACCGTAGATTTTACAGTATTCTTCCTCTGTCACATCCACCAAGCCACGCCCACAGAATTGGTAGTAAAAAAGAATTGAATCCCACCACTGGGCCTCCTCCTCAGTCAATATGTCAATCAAAGAAAGAGATCTGATTTATCTTTAAAAAAAAAACAATAGGTGCTTGGCTTCTAAAGATTTTCACCTGACTTATCTACTTCACCAAGATTCTGCCTTCCAAATAACAAGGCAACTCCCTCTACACAATGATCCTTCTAAATTGTCTCTAGAGGGCTTTTCTGTTTCAAGCTGGATGACCACATGGAAAGAAATTAAAATCCTACCTGATTCTCCTATTCTAAGAGCATAAATTCATTTTTTTATCAGAATTAATATCATGTATATGGGTCATCACACACACAATCCCTTTTCATGTGATAAAAGACGTACTAGCCAGAGCTGGGATAAATCATTTTTGTAGTAACCTTCTGATTCCATCTGCCAACCACCAGTCTATATATATGCACTTAGACACAAACTTTCCAAAATCTGACGATTTCTGAACAACACATAATTTCCCCATTCATCAAGCATAGTGACATTTGACCTACTCTTTATACACTGCTCAAAAAAATAAAGGGAACACTTAAACAACACAATGTAACTCCAAGTCAATCACACTTCTGTGAAATCAAACTGTCCACTAAGGTAGCAAAACTGATTGACAATCAATTTCACATGCTGTTGTGCAAATGGAATAGACAACAGGTGGAAAGCATAGGCAGTTAGTAAGACATCCCCAATAAAGGAGTGGTTCTGCAGATGGTGACCACAGACCACTTCTGTGGGAACTATGATTCTTTGTTCTTTGTGTATGTGCTAGGATAACGGAGCCTTCTGGTGGTTGGCTGGAACACGGAGCAAGGAGCAAGGAGAAATTGTTGCCATTTCTTAACCAGAACTGTAGCAAACTTAAACTTTGCAGCCTTGTATGCTTTATGCGAATGATCAGTGCATGTTGTGTGATGTAATGCGTTTGTGATAGGACATTAACAAAATTGCTACGTTAACAAAGATTGCTTCTAATAAAAGAGGGTTTCGGAGTTCTCTCTGCGCTCTCATCCCAAGACAACTTTGCGTAGTGTCTTCTTTTCATGAGAGACCACCACAACTGGTGACCCCAACGTGATCCACTCAAAAGCGATACGTCTTTGGCACACCCATTCTCATCGTCTGGAATAGACTTGGTGCACCCCATCCGCTTGAATCGCTGGCGACAACGGATCCCTCATGAATATGGGTGGTAGATTCTCTAAGGAGCAGGCAGCTCACATTCAGGAAATCAGAGAATTGACCAAACGAAATTTTTTTACCTTTAAAAGGGGGGGCTCCCTTTGTGCCCCCCTCCCAAAAAACTCTATTGAGGAACTCCTAGAATACATTTGGCAACACTGCCCTTCTTATCCGGCTAAAGGCAGTATCAAAACTACAGTATGGAAGGAGATTGGAAAATACCTTCATGCAAGTCCTAGGGCCCCTTCGTCTATATTAATTGCTTGGAGGGTGGGTTTTGAGGCTCTCTCCTGTCTAGAGCAATCCCTACTTGGCCCCCTTTCTGGACCCCCTCCCTATGTGAATCCTGCTGTACAACTCTTGCCCCCCACTGTGGCACCTGTGTCTCTTAAACCAACTACCCCCCCGGAGGCAAATGAGGTCGGTAAACCTCCCCCCCTTCTCCTGACCCCCCCCCACCCAATCCCTCTTCTTCTTCTCTTGCTTTCCCTTCTGTGCCTTCTTTTCCTGCCTTACACCCTCCTATGGGCACGGTTCATGCTGCCATCGCTGCAGGAGTTAGAACTGGCGAGTTAGATCACTCCGACTGCCCATCGGCGTTCCCATTAGTTTATGCACAGAACACGCAGGGACAAAACGTCCTGCACTGGGAACCCATCCCTGTTAAATCAATCAAGGATATCAAACAAGCTGTACAAATGTATGGTATTCAGGCTCCATTTATGATGGGATTATTTAGAATGATGGCTAACACCCATATAATGATCCCAGCTGATTGGCATAGCCTTTTTCATATGACTCTAACAGGGACTCAATTTGTTGTATGGCAATCGGAGTTTCTCCATCATTGTCACCTATTGGCAGCTCAAAATCCGAATCTTACCGCAAATGAACTGGCAGGACAGGGTGCCTTTGCTGCTCCCACAGCTCAATATAATAGCCCTATTAATGCTCTTAACCTTTCTGCACAAGCCGCTCTGCTTGCTCTCTCTCGCTTGGATGACCCTCATACCTCTGCACAATCTTTTGCAAAAATTCTACAAAATTCCAATGAACTCTATGCCGATTTTATTGAACGCCTCCAAACGGCCCTACAAAGGCAAATTACAAATGAGGCGGCTCGGCAGGAAATTCTTCTTAAATTGGCATATGAGAACGCTAATGCAGACTGTAAAACCTTGCTTACTCCCTTGATTAATTCTACAGTTGCCACTCTAGCCCAATTCTTACAAGCCTGCAGCGTGGTGGGAACACACCAATACACTTCCAAAATGATGGCTGCAGCTATCACCAGAGGTAATAAGCCATCTGGTAATTGTTACAATTGTGGGAAGCCCGGCCATTTTAAATCACAATGTTGAGCCCCCGACGGGGGGGGGGGGCAGCAAAGCCCTCCGCCAGTAGAGATGTTCGACCAAAAACAGTCTGCCTGAAATGTAAGAAAGGCTATCATTGGGCTAATCAATGTCGATCAAAAACTGAACCCTCAGGAAACGAGTAGAGGGGCCGGCAGCTAGCCCCTCTCCCAAGGCTGCCCATATACCATCCACTGTGTATGAATTATCAGTGGCAGAAGATGTGCTCATATCCTTTCCCCATCTACCACTCTCTGTCGGCGCACAGCTTCCTCCTTCTGCCTCCTTCTCCTCTGATAAAACTGCTCTTATACAATCTCACCCTCATGCCCTCCTCAAAGGAATCTCTGTGGTTCCCGATCTGTTTTATCCTTCCTCAAAACTCTCAGCCATTAACCTTTCTGTGCTATCCACTCTTCCAATGAAGTTACAAAAGGGTGACGTCGTAGCAAAATGATCATGGTACCGCAAATTCCCTCTGATGTGCTTGCCCTCACTAGATCTATCACCAAAACTAACCCCACACTCTTGGCTTTAATCAAGGGTCGCCGCTTCACCGGTCTTCTGGACTCTGATGCTGACGTCTTGGTGATACGCTCTGACAAGTGGCCTACAGACTGGGAAACAGAGACCTCCCCATCGGTAAGAGGTGTAGGAGGGATTCAAACGGCTTGCATCAGTAAGTTTTGGCTCCCTGTGACTTCTGAAAACCTCCCTGTGACTGCACAAATAAAGCCCATCATCCTCCCCCTTCACATGAATTTGTGGGGAAGGGACTTACTCTCTCAATTTGGTGCTAAATTGCAGCTAGAATGACTCACCCTCTTCCCCTTCGCTTGACCTTAACCACGGACGCTCCTGTTTGGGTTGATCAATGGCCGTTGCCAGCAAATAAATTGCTTGCATTGCATCAATTAACAGCCGCATCCGCTGCTACTATTCTATCCGCTTTCTCTCTTTCTCCCCTAACCCCTTGGAACAGTCATAACTATTTTCATCAAAATAAAAGGGCTCTTATGAAGGAATTCCAAATCACCGCCCAAAAGGCTGCTGCAATTATTCAATAATGCCCTACTTGCAGCAAGCAAGCCCCTGCCCTGCCAATGGGAGTAAATCCCAGAGGCTTAAAAGCCTGCCAAATTTGGCAAATGGATGTAACCCAGTATGCGCCTTTTGCACCATGGAAATATATCCATGTTTCAGTGGACACATACTCAGGGTTCATCATGGCCTCCCCGCAAAAAGGAGAGACCACAAAACATGTCATTAACCACTGCAGTCGGTCATTTGCGTGCCTGGGAAAGCCCTCAGAATTAAAAACTGATAATGGCCCCGCCTATACTAATACCAACTTTGCTACCTTTTGTAAACAATGGGGCATTTTGCACAAATTTGGCATTCCATACAGTTCTCAAGGGCAGGCCATAGTAGAAAGAGCCAATCTGACCCTAAAGAATGCTCTTGACAAAGTTCAAAACTCGATGGGGAAACTCACCCCAGGGCTACCCACGCTGCAAAACAAACTTAACTTGTGCTTATTTACACTGAATTTCCTGAATGAGTCTGGCACACCTGCTTCTTCTGCCACCTCTCGACACTTTTGCTCTCCATCCAAGGATGCTCCTAGACCTCCAGTCTACTTTTGACAGTTGCCAGATCCCACATGGCACGGGCCAGCTGAACTTATAACCTGGGGACGAGGGTACGCGGCTGTTTCTTACAACAATGCCACCACCTGGGTCCCCGGACGACAAGTGAGGCCTTTTCTACCCAAACCAGCCTTGCCTACATCAGCATCATGAAACTGCCTGCTGCATTCATCATTTGCCTCCTGGGTTTCCACATCGTTCCTGCCGATACGACAGCCACCCCATCCTCCTGCGACGCCTGCATCAAAACTACTCGTAGCGGAACGAAAACCCAATCCACCCTGATCTATCATACCTTGAAGCCTGAGTGCAACTCCACAACGGTCTCCCCTTGTCTTCATAACAACACTCAATATGCGTGATGTTACACTGCCGAAGGCATTCAGTGCTATGAGCCCAAGGCAGTGGGACCCATTACAGCATCCCTATATGTCTATGCATACAAAGGTGGCTCCAGTTCTGATCTTGCAGGAATGTTCTCTATCAGTCAAACAAAAAATGGGTACATAACCCATAATGTCACTCGGGGGGGGTACCAACACCTCAGTATGCTTTGATGCTTGCCTTGCCATCAGCAAAGGTCAAGGTCCTAGCGATGCTGCCGGAGTTACCTGCGGCTCACACAGCTGGCAGAGATCTTATCTACAGGAAAAGAAATATCTCTTTCAAAAGGTGTCCGGGACTAACGTGGGGGCCACCACTGTTTACAACTACTTGTACACCCCACCTATTGACTCTGCTCAAGTAAGAGACCCTCAAAATATTAATATCACTGTTAAATCAAGCTCTACTTCATGTACCACTGACAAATGTAATCCCATTTGCTTGTACACTCACTTACCTGAATCTAAGTGGGTACAATATCGTTTTTTAGGTTTTGGTATCGACGGTACCGGACGTGACCCATATGGTTATATTAATTGTTGTATTGAGGTAGATGATAGCAGAAAAGTTATCCAACAAATTACTGATAGAATGATCAAGGTTGCGCATGTACCCATACAAATATGGAATGGTCTTGATTTTAGAGACATGTTTGGATCTTGGTTCCCAAAATTGCCTGGTTTGCAAGCTATTGTAGCGCTCATTGGTATGATTGCTGCAGGGTATGTTGTATTGCCTTGTGTATTACCCATCTTTGTACGCACAATTTCTAACAGTTTATCCCTCTTGGCTGAGAAAAAATCCACTGCGCAGGTAATGGCTCTCTGGAATCAACAAATAACTAACACATATGAACCACTGCCATCCGAAGATGAGATAGGGGAGCCAACCTGTGACGACCCAGACGAAGACAAGATGTTTGTGATGGTTGAAGAAGTCACGAACGCCGTGGATAACATCAGCATGCACAGCACTCTTGCCTATGCGCCTGACAAAGACTGTTATTGGAACTAAAACACTCCCTGTCTCTTAAAAAGGAAAAACAGGGGAGATGTGGGAACTATGATTCTTTGTTCTTTGTGTACGTGCTAGGACAACGGAGCCTTCTGGTGGTTGGCTGGAACACGGAGCAAGGAGCAAGGAGAAATTGTTGCCATTTCTTAACCAGAACTGTAGCAAACTTTAACTTTACAGCCTTGTATGCTTTATGCGAATGATCAGTGCATGTTGTGTGATGTAATGCGTTTGTGATAGGACGTTAACAAAATTGCTACATTAACAAAGATTGCTTCTAATAAAAGAGGGTTTCGGAGTTCTCTCTGCGCTCTCATCCCAAGACAACTTTGCGTAGTGTCTTCTTTTCATGAGAGACCACCACAACTTCTTAGTTCCTATGCTTTCTGACTGATGGTTTGGTCACTTTTGAATGCTGGCGGTGCTTTCACTCTAGTGGTAGCATGAGACAGAGTCTACAACCCACACGAGTGGCTCAGGTAGTGCAGCTCATCCAGGATGGCATATCAATGAGAGCTGTGGCAAGAAGGTTTGCTTTGTCTGTCAGCGTAGTGTCCAGAGCATGGAGGCGCTACCAGGAGACAGGCCAGTACATCAGGAGATGTGGAGGAGGCCGTAGGAGGGCAACAACCCAGCATCAGGACCACTACCTCTGCTTTTGTGCAAGGAGGGACAGGAAGAGCACTGCCAGAGCCCTGAAAAATGACTTCCAGAGGGCCACAAATGTGCATATGGCTGCTCAAATGGTCAGAAACATGGGTGGTATGAGGGCCTGACATTCACAGGTGAGGGTTGAGCTTACAGCCCAACACCGCGCAGGACGTTTGGCATTTGCCCGAGAACACCAAGATTGGCAAATTTGCCACTGGTGCCCTGTGCTCTTCATAGATGAAAGCAGGTTCATACTGAGCACATGTGACAGACGTAACAGGGTCTGGAGACCCTGTGGAGAATGTTCTGCTACCTGCAACATCCTTCAGCATGACCGGTTTGGCAGTGGGTCAGTAATGGTGTGGGGTGGCATTTCTTTAGGGGGCCACACAGCCCTCCATGTGCTCACCAGAGGTAGCCAGACTGCCATTAGGTACCGAGATGAGATCCTCAGACCCCTTGTGAGACCATATACTGGTGCGGTTGGCCTAATGCAAGACGATGCTAGACCTCATGTGGCTGGAGTGTGTCAGCAGTTCCTACAAGATGAAGGCATTGATGCTATGGACTAGCCTGCCCATTCCCCAGACCTGAATCCAATTGAGCACATCTGGGACATCATGTCTCGCTCCATCCACCAATGCCACGTTGCACCACAAACTGTCCAGGAGTTGGGGGATGCTTTAGTCCAAGTGTGGGAGGAGATCCCTCAGGAGACCATCTGCCACCTCATCAGGAGCATGCCCAGGAGTTGTAGGGAGGTCATACAGGCATGTGGAGGCCACACGCACTACTGAGCCTCATTTTGACTTGTTTTAAGGACATTACATCAAAGTTGGATCAGCCTGTAGTGTTTTTTTCCACTTTAATTTTGAGTATAATTCCAAATCCAGACCTCCGTGGGTTGCTAAATTTGATTTCCATTGATATTTTTTGTGTGAGTTTGTTGTCAGCACATTTAACTATGTAATGAACAAAGTATTTAATAAGAATATTTCATTCATTCAGATCTAAGATGTCTTATTTTTGTGTTCCCTTTATTTTTTTGAGCAGTGTATATTAGTTTATTATAGCCAAATGATTGAAGTAGGTTAATTTGTAAAGCTCTCAAGAAGCACACTTTCTTACCTCTACCAGTATACAATGCATTAGTGGTGCAAAATAGGCTCATGAGCTGACAGATCCTTATTTGTAGTAGTGATGTTTGCTATGTGCAACCTTTTGATTATTAATTTTTATTTCTCCCTACCAGAGTACACAAAGATTAAGACCAGATAATTCTAAGCTCATCCAGAATGGTATATTGTTAACATAATAAAAATCTATTCAGCCAAAGATGCAAATCATTCTAGTTTACAATGCTAATATGTATATGAAGCGGAATGTAGATAAATTATACATGAGATTTAGCAGCCTGCCTACCAAAATGAGAAAAGTAGATGTTACTCAGGAAAGATAGCCAATGAAATGTTGAAAGTCTTTACCTTATACTATTGATAAATGAGCTAGTTCTTGATACCTTAAAAGAGTGGCATGGGTAGATGAATTAAAATAATATAATTATTCAGAATTTATCTGATGCCATAAATTAGATTATAGTGTTTCATCATTTATTGTATACAACTCAGCTGCCAATGCTGCCCATATGAGGTCAGCCGGACAGTTATAATTTATCTCTAGTTCTTGAATTATATCTTCAAGGGTAGCAAAACTAGAAAGACACAGCTTCTGAATATGTGGGTCAATTTATGTCTGAAACTAGGAAGTATCTTTAAAACTCAAAGATGTTCTCCAATTTTCCTCTTTGATAATATCTGATAGTTTGGCAATCAATTGCCAAAGTCTCCAATCTGAGACTTAACACTGCCATGAAGTAAAGAAATTATTTGCCTTTCTATTCTTCCAGGATATTTCCAGTCCAAATAAAAGGCTTGTATATCTACTGTCAAAGTCAAACCAGGCCCAAGTATGCTTAATTTTCAAATCCAGACAAGGACACCATCAAACATTAATCTGGCTTTTACAATACTATCTATAAAAAATCTGTAAGTTCCCGTACACATTTTGCAAAGTGTAAATATTGATTTGATTATGACTGTATAAGGGTAAAGAAGGCCTTAATGACTAATTACCAAACAAGTAATATTTCAGTAGCTGTAGTTTCTCTGCTTTTTCATTTTTCAATGTATCACAAAAGCAAATATCACACATGAACTCTCTTAAAACTTTTTCAATATGCCAAGAGGAAGTTGCGCCCTTGAGAAATTGTTCTTGAATTAATTATCTCCATGTTCACCTAATCCTTGGGGTTAAATTCGTTGCCATCATGTGACATTTCATGACATTTTTGCCATTCATGGTACCTGAGGTGGACATGGCTTGCGCATGATGCATTCAACCTGTGGGCCACCAGTTTGACACCACTTATCTACTCTGTCCCCCACAAATATTATCATTTGTGTCCAGATCAGAGAAGAATCCACAAATGCTACATGCTTACCAGAACTGTGTCTTGTTCTCCATGTTGACAACTGCACCAGTTTTATGTTTGGGACAAATTACTTGATCAAGAAAGCTCCATACTATTATTAATTGATTAAACATAAAGCAAAAAAAAGGCATAAAATGAAGTGCAAATCTGTTACTGCCTCACTAAGCAACATAAATTTTGGGCTCAATTATGGTTGTACCTGTATTGGTTTCCCAAATTGATATTTCTTAACTAAAAACGGCAATATAATCATAAATCAAGTGTTGCAGTTCCTTATTTGAAGACATTTTGCCAGAGGCTCTTTCCCACTGAGCAGTGCTGGTCTTCTTCATGTGCTTCTTTCTGTAAGGTATTCTTTTATCTTTATCTTTTTTTCTTTTGCCTGTAGGCCCATTCTCAGTATTGTACATGATGAGTTATTGAGTGAAAATTTCAAGTTAGTTCAGCTAGGTACCCTCTTGGCTTCCATCCATCAGAAAGTTCTGTGTTTGGGCCTATGGGTAAAATGCTCATGTCTGTGAGGGCTAATTACCTCTGGAATCAGAGTGGGATATTGGGATACACAAGTTGTTTGTTTGTGGAAGTGTGTTGTACAATGCCAAACTCTTGCTTTTCTATTAGCAAACAGTCTCTTGAATTTTTCAGTGACCTTAAGTAAGATAGCATTTTGCCTGAGCCTGCTTGCAAAGATACCAGCAATGAAACAGTTTCTCAGCAGCCTTAAGGTGCCACTACTCAACTGAGTAAAAGCACAATAAAATAATTCTGTATAGAAAGATAGAAAAAAAAAACAATGTGATAATAACATAATGATTGTTTTGACGATTGGATCTTATAGAGTTGTTTTACCTAGGAGAAAATTTATTTGGATTTTTTTTTCCTTTATGAGATTGCACTTAATTTGATAGGAGAAAAATGGCTTTCAAAATTATTTCAAAAAGAAGGCAAACTTCTCCTGAATGAAATGTTTCTCTACTTATTAACGGAATCAAAATTCAGGCAGTTGCAAGGGGATATTAATTGAATCAAATATGACTGGTTCTGATCAGTGGAGGAATTCATAGTAGAGAAATTCTAGTAGCTGCTGCTAGCTTCAAACTGACATATTTAATAAAGAGGAAAATCCCACATCTAAGGGTATTATTTCACCCCTCTTTATTATTGGATCCCCTCCACCCAATATTAAATCACAATTTACTTACTTAAAAATTTCTCTCTGGTCTACCTTCTGAAATGATAGAGGATAAATCTTGACCTTGTTCTGAGACATCTTTTTTCAAGTCTTTATAGAGTGCCATCAGATCCATGTTCAATATTGTCTTAAGAATAAAGAGTTCAAGTTTTTCCATGACTCTTTATGATACATGGTCTCCTAATTCACACTGATATTTCATAAGTTTCTTCATATTTCATTTTTATGTTAACAACACGTGTTTCTGTTAATATTTTCAGGCCATTTCTAATATAATCTTCTGTCCCTTAGATATTAATTAATGTCCTCTGCAAATCTGATAAAAATCTCCTTTATTTTTTATTAAAGTAATAATAAAAAAATAATAAAGTTTAGACCCAGAACCCCTAAGCTATCTCTGCTATTTGATGTATTGCCATTGATGAGCCAATAAACCATTCATTTAACTGTCATGTCATCTAATATGCAGTTCAGCACTTTAATAATCAGATTGTCCTAGCCCTTCATAAATCTGAGTATGTTTGTTGTCTCCTCCGGTTAATGTTCACTCTCTGAGTTAGACCTTCTGCTAGAGATTAGTTGTTACTGTTATTATGGATCCTGATCATTGCTGACTCTGGGTAACTTCCTGGACAGTTTCTTTGAATGTTTTCAGATGTGGTTTGCCGTTATCTCCTCCCTATTGGCTAAGAGAGAGTAATTGGCTCAAGGTCACCTAGCTGGCTTTTTATTTAATGCAGGTGCCCCAGTTTCTAGCCCAATGCTTTAAACACTATGCCAAAGTGATGCCTGTCTATATTGTTATATCATTTTAACCCTATTATATATGGATTGGGGTGGCATATAAGTCAAGTACATAAATAATCAGAATACCATGGATATTTTGTCAAATATTTTCTTGAAATTAAAGCATGTTATATTAGTAGCACTTCCCTTTTAAAGATGTTCTGATTAATAGACAACATAAAAATTGTATGGCAAATTTTTTATTTCTTATTTATATATAGAAAAAATGAACAGAAAAAGCAACAGACATTGTTAACTCTACTGTTGGAGTAGAGTTAAGCATTAATCTATTCAATATGTCTTTAAGGTAGTTGATTTTTACTCGATGTATTGCTAAGTAGTCTTTTATTACATTTATATTACAAATTTGAATATTTCTGACATGGGTGCATATTTATGCTTTGTGCATAAAGACAAGTGATATCTTAAATTATTATACATATATAAATTATTATTTATTTAATTATAATGATAAATAAATAAATAATTATTTAATTATTAGGCAAGTTGATTTAAGTAATTTTAAATTAGGATTTACCAAACTTTCTGCAGTTGGGAACCAGAAAATAAACATTCAGAAATGAGGACCTTTCATTATAGAAATAATCCCTGTCAGATTTTCACCATTAAATATGTAGGAATTAACATTTTTTGGTGAATAAGAGTATTTTATTTACTTACCCATTTATTTACTTATTTACTTACTTGCTTTACTTACTCATTTATTTAATTATTTTTATATATTTATCCTATCTTTATTATGTTATAAATAACTCAAGATAAAGAACATATCTAACACTCCCTTTTCTTCCTATTTTCCTCACAACAAAAACCTGATGAGTTGGGCTAAGAAAGAATGATGGCCCAAAATTGCTGATTTTCATGCTTAAGGTGGAACTTGAACCCACAGTCTCCTGGTTTCTAGGCTAGTACCTTAACTACTATACCAGACTGGCTCCTTTATGTTTTAGGATTATGTTTGCTTTATAATTGCTAAAATGAAGTTGTGTACCAAAATATTTAATCCCAAATTATTTGTTTACTTCTTGAATTGTGTTATGCCTCTCATGCCAAAATAACAATTCTTAGCATGAATTTGCTATCAAGAATGTCTGTCAATAGGTATCTTAGAGTCTAAAGCAGGGGTATAAAACTCATGTCGCCACAGCGGCATTTTGCTGGGACAAAACCATGATCCCAGTTAGCAAAGCAGAGGTAAATTGTCAATAACAAAGAGCAGTGAAGTTGACGTGATCCATTGGTTCTGAGCCTTGCATGTGGGGAAGAAGTGACAAAATACTGATGAGCCTTTGTAGGCTAAAGTATAATAATCAACAAGCCACATTATGAAAATCACAAATATACCTTTATAAATTGTCCACATTCGGGCCCATATAATGAAAAAACTGTAATAGTTTTTCCAGATTCATCCAAAGACTTTCCAGGCAATCCTGAACTGATTTTTAATTGTGGATACTTGGGATATTTGTACTCTAGACCTATCTTATTAACTTTATGGTTGAGCTGATATTTGAATCCAATACCTGGCAGTTTAACTATGACACACATAATACAATGCACCATCAGCATCATCTAACTTCTAAAGAGTAAATAAATTGCACCCAGTTTTTCACTTTGTCTCTTTTCACCTTTCCAAATGATTTCATTGCAAAATGCCTTGGGATGTAATGCCGTATATTTGATTAATTGGACTTAATGGTTTTGTTAATATTTGTGATAAATGCCTAATGTAAAGCCATTAGACCTTTACTAAATCATTCAGCAGTTTGCATACCAAAAAAGAACTGGGAGCATATTTTACCCTGCTACTCTTTCACCCAACTTGTCTACTGCTTTGGTATGTGGGGATTAACAAAATGAAATTGTGCACATGTTTAGCTTTTCTGAAAAGCCACAACTTTTATAGAAGATCAAAGAAAAATTGAGACAGTGTCTTATCCCTAAAACACAGATTTATCATCCTCTGAACAAGAGAGGCTGTAGTATTATATGTGTTTGTTTGGCCCATACTGACAAACACCATTACATTTCTAATGCACTACTAAATCTCTCCTTTTTTTATTAAGTCTTAGAAAAGATCCACTTTGTAGGCAGTAGACCTTTAACATTTCTTTTATCACACAGTTTCAGTAGGTTGGCTGGGCTCTACTGTATTAGCCCTGCCAGAAGCTGTCTCTTGTGATTTGCTGACACAAAATGCAGCTTCTGGTACTGCAGACTCAGCAAATAGGGACAGCATGACTGGACTAGCTTCAGAAATGGCAAGATGTTGCAAATTGCTGAGGGTAGAATGATTCCCAGTTTTCCCTCAGTTTTCTCCATCTTCTCAACTAAGAAGTTTTGGCTTCCCTTTTTCTCTTGACAGCTTCATTTCCTTTTCATAACAGGAAGCAATTTTATTTACTTATTTATTTTCTTACAGAAATCCAACCTGTTGACTCCAAGCAGCAGAGAACTGCCCGATATGTAATTGGGATTACAAACCTATCATCAGTTAAGAATCAACAGCTAGAAATATTCCTATGGAAGCAGCAGTCACTAATAAAAGAATTAGCGATAATAAAGGAACACCTTTTCACATCTGAGAGACAATTACAGCAATCTAGCCTTCTGCCTTGGTGGAACAATCAGATTTTTATTAACTTCCTAAAAGTTAGAAAGAAGAAGCTAATCATAAATTAAAGACTGCTGTTCCAGAGAGCAACTGAACAGATACATTTACCCTGCTCTGAAAAAGTAACATATCTAATAAGAGGACATGTAGGAAATCCTGCCAGGACTACCAAACTGGTAATACCAAAAGAAAGAAGCCCTGCAGAGAGCCAGACCCCAAGCCCCAAAGGTGACAATCAACACTTTGAATTGTATCTAGAACCTAGTGTAAGATCTGCCATTGCACTGCTTCAGTCCTACTTTGCTTTGATGGCAGCCTGCAATAAAGTAGGGGAGGAAGAGGGGGGGAAGGGGGGATGCACGGGGTGGGAATGACAGGAACCAGAAGTGCCAACCTGTCATGCCCCTTTCTCGGAGTCTGAATCTGCAGAGAAGATGAACAGCTGACAAAGAGTGGGAGTGTGGCTCTGTTGGTTGTGGAGGAAACTGGGGAAGTACAGCTGGGCAGAGCAGGAAAGAGGTGGAACAAGGGAGAGGAAGTTCAGAGGAAGACCCAAGCCCACCTCCTCTTCATCCTAGGATATGCAGGGAGGAAGGGAGAAGAGAGCAACGTGGGTTGTGTGGCTTACGGTGGAGAAAAGGGCCCTAATTACTTTCATTAGGCACACCTGGGAAGAGAATTTTAAAAAGATGTGAGTGCGACTTCTGCTGGGAACAAACATGAGTTTATCTTGTGCTGACTTTAATTTCTGTGTTCCTGGCATCCTCCCAGGTTGAATTACTGCTGTTCCTTCACATCTGGAATTTTTTCTCTTGCCCTGCCAAACTACTTACCTCATCTTGCCTTTATTGTACTTATAGTTACAGTTTTTGTTGACAATGTTTTAGACTTGAATCTCTGCAGCTAAAGGCTTTTCCTGGGAGAGTTTTTCTTCAGCCCAGAAGGTAACCAGGACATTGAGGACAAAGTTGGAGCAAATAAAAGGACTCCTACTTATTTTTTGACTGTATTGCCTTTGTACCATGGCCCAGATCATCACACAACCAGAGACACCACTTGAACAATCTGTTAAGGTAATTCCCTGTTAGGAGAATGAGCGCATACAGGGAGACATATTTGAGAGTAGTGTTTGAATAATACACACACAGCACACAGATACACTGTACAGTAAATGTAGGTTTTTTACTTTCAATAAAGGTTTAAGCAAAGTTCAAAATAGGCAGTCCAAAGTCATTCACAGGTAAGATCAGTCAGTTTTTAGTCCAGGAATAATCCAATAACAAAGTCCAGTGTCAAAAACAGTTCAGTAACAGATTTACATCAAATCTATGAATAACAGTCCATTAGGAGGAACAACAATCCTCTCCAACAGAAGGAAACAGACTCTCATTGAGACACACTCTCTTCTGAGACTAAGACTAAACAACCCAGGTTTCTGGCTCCATCTTATGGCCGTTTGAGAAACCACACCCAATTACACTTTTAGGATTCTCTTAAAGAGACAGTATTAAAATGACTATCCTGGTTTATATATTTCTAACCCAAAAACCTGTTAGGTGATTTATATTCCTAATACAATCCAAGAATACAGGCATGGGAATTGAATATGAACATTTATCAAAGAGGCACCCAACCTCAAAACTGTTACCAAAACAACTAATTTGAATTTTATTGGACATTAGTAAGAAATCCAGGAGGGAAGGCCTAGGAGAGGGGGAAAATAATGGTTTTACACAAGAATCCTTAGGTCTGGTTTTTCCTACACTGTAATCACTTGGCTTTAGTAAAAGTGTACCTTTCACTGCAAATGGAATTGAGGATCTTTTTTCCTAATTGCCCAAGCTGGGACAGGCCTGACACCTAGTGTGGTTTCTCTGAGCATAGTGCCATATGGCTGCTTGAGATGAAGTTATTACTCTGTCTCATCACTGTTGCATTCTGAACCAGCTGTAGTGATATAAAATGAAGGAAATGAAGGGCACTGAAGGCCAGTGCTTAACTGACAAAAATAAATCATTGTTTAAATGTTTCCAACTGACGTGAGTTTTGTCACTGAATCTTAGACCTAAGAAACAAGATGCAATTATTTGTCTACCAACATTTTCTCTTTAGAAGCCTTTCTTGCTTCCTATTCTAAGAACACATTTGATTGTATTTGAAATTTGGCCTGATTGCTTGTCTAATTCAGACCTCATAATATTTAGGGACTACAAAACATAACTGAATTCTGAATTGCTATTCAATGCCAAAAGGAAAAAGGCTTGAGCATGCTAAACTCATAGCACAATCCTTTTTCTGCAATCAGGACTGAATCTTGCTTTTGACTGAGCAGCACTATTTCCTAGTAATTCTAAGATGATATGATAGGGTTCTTCTTTCCCCTCCGGGGCACTTTATCTGCTTAGATCAGGAGTGAGCGATGTCCGTTCCCTTAACCAGACTACTGTAAAGTGCAAATTTTAATCCCACTGCCATCACCTAATGAATGTACACAGTTGTTTTAAAGAAGTGAGGTAGTTTAAAACCCTGGTTGTGTATAAATTCCAAATTATATAAGCAATTGCCACTTACTGGTGGTATGTTCACCTGCCTCACACAAGTAAGTCATATTTCATGCACTCATGCAATATATGATATTGCAATAGAAAACAAACAAACATGCAGCAGAAAGATGTGTTCCAGTCTGGGAAAACAATAATAGAAGCAGCAGCAGCAGCAGGGGGAAGTAAATGAATTATGAAAAGCTTATAATAAAGCCACACTTGAATGACCAAATCTGATCCATACAAAAATCCTTTCTAATTTTTGAAAGACCGAAGTACACATTTCAGCATATAATGTCTTAAATGAATGCAGCTGTGTTTTATGCTTGCAAGCATAATCAGACATTGCTAGATATGTAATCATTTAAATGAATGCAGCTGGGCCTTTGGAAGAAAAACCCAGATTATCTATATCTAGCTTTAAATAACCATGAATGCTAAATTCCAGGACAGATACTTTAACATAATGTAGCCCTTCTGTGCTGTAGATGGCTCAGTGCCAACATAAATGATCTGGGACACTGATGGAGAAACCAAACTGCAAATAGCTATAGGCAGTGTTAGCCAGGATATGAATTTATTTTTTGTAAAATAATCTAACTTTATTAAGTTGGATGTAAAAAAAATGCACTTGGTAAACTAATTGGAAAACATAGTCTAAGTCACTGAGCCAAAATGAAATAGAAAGGCAAAAAGGTTAAGCTATGGTTCTAATAAAGCTCAGGGCTGATTGCAAATGGAAGAGATTATTAGTATATTAGTTCAAAGGCAAATCAGTTAAAAGCAGAGTCCAGATCAGGAAATACCCAAAGGATCTTACAAATCTTTGTACAACTATGTACAACACAGGGGAACGCTATGTATGCTATTTGATTTCCTAAAAGAAATTTTTAAAATGCCTCTGAGTCATAATTACAGAATGATGATCATGTACAGAAGTGGATTTACAGCTCTAATGATCATGTACAGAAGTGGATTTATCAGATCTAATGAGCCGTGGAAATGCTGTAGTGTTCTTAGACAAATACAATCACAACTTAATAAACAGTGTTAAGCAATTGGTATTTTCTTCCATCCATATCCATGGAATAGTATATTCTTGGAAATTTAGATGGTAAAAAATTGTGATTTAACTATAACAATTTGAAAAAGTAACAGCTACAATAAACTACTGCCTCAGTTCTTTTCAATAAACTCCTTTATTCCTACCAAGCAAAAATACTTTTCCTTAGTTCTGATACAAATGAGGGGGTTGGGATTTCATGTGGTAATTAAATGCTTCGTGAAACATGCAATACACAGAGGATCTTCACATGCAAAAGGTTTATGAAATACAATTGTTTAAGCATCACTGAAAACACATATATTCACTTGCACAGCTGTACCTTAGCTAAAGTGATGTGTAGAAATGGGAAAAATCAGGAGCACTCCATACCTAGCCTTTTTTTTTTAAAGTCTTTTGTCAGATATATTCTATCATGTACCATTTCAGCTCTCCTTTCATTGACTGTTAGGTTGCTGCATCAAACGTGACTTGCTGCATTACAGTTTCTTATCTCTGTTTTACTGCCCTCTACTCTGGGTTTGATTTCATGGTTGACTTCTCTCTTTACCTGGCTTACATGTATGTATTCGCCCTCAAAATAAATTGTCATCATACTGTTTCATCTACTTCATCTGCTGATCCGTTTCTCCCAAAATTGTGGTTCTTATAACAATCCTCCCCTAACATTACATATCATATCCAAGAGAATGAATTGCTTTAATGAAAGCAATGTTTTAAAGTAACGTTTCCACCTATGTCTACTGCTTTGTCTCATCTTGTGCCAAATCTAGTATTGCAGTGTATCAGACTAGATCAGTATTTCTCAATCTTAAAAAGTTTAAGATTTATGGAATTCACTTTCTGGGAATGAATCCTAGGATTAAAGCCCACACATCTGGTTTATTTGTTTATTTGATGCTCATCTTGTTGCAAACCAACTCTAGGTGGCTTACAGCCTTAAAAGCATTAAAGCCATAAAAGATAAATACTTCTAAAACAATAAAAATGGAATTACAATGAAAAGTAAAAGAAAGAAGGGAAGGGAGGGAGCAGGATGTGTAGGGGGAGATGGGAACTTAAAGTTGTTGAGGCTGACACAATTTCAGTAGATTAATTGAATATAATTTATAAAAACTCCATATCATCCTTCTGCTTACAAGCAAACAAATCTGCATTTGCCAAAGTAAAATAATTCTCACAAAAAAGATAATTGCCCATCTGACCACTCAGATGCACAGAAATACCACCACCATGATACCCTAAAAGGATTCATGAATCCTGTACCATTAATCCAAACTCATTGCTGAGTGTGATGGCCAGAAGACTATGGATGAGAAACAAATTTATGGAAGACTACACCAAGTGCTTGAAAATCTATAGTTGGCTCTGTTCTTTGCTTTGCTTTCCTTGGTTCAAACTCTTTAATTCTTGTAAACAGTGCACTTATTTGTGTCAATTGGCAACTTTAGAATACACTGGATATAATTTAACAATAATGTGTGTATTAATACTGTACAAAATTCATGTTGCTTAATATATTTGATTGTATTTTAAGTCTACTCTAATACAACACAAGGACATATTTTACTAGATTGTTGATTAAATGAATGGTGTCAGAGGAAGCTTCAGGAAGGTGTCTGAACTATGCCAGTTTCTATCCTCTGAATTCAATAGGTTTTGGTTATAATCCAGACTGTGTTAATATTCAGGGATCCCATAGGAAAAGTTAAATTAACCTCCAGTATCTGTGAGCTTATCTGAGCACCTTATCAGGCTTATTTAGAGCTAGTATTCTATATTGATAAATTGTCAAGTCAGATACAGCTCCATGAAATTTTCTTGTAATGTTTACCGATACCTGCCCTGCACGTTCTTAAAAGAGTCTTCTGGGTTTTTTTAAAAAAATCTTGTTCTGGGGCTGTTTGAGAATTTCTTTCAAATCTCTCATTGCAGTGTTTTTCAGTTTATTTCTGCAGATGGTACAGGATGTTATGAGTGGGTGGGTTTTTTTTTTTTGTTGTTGTTCTATACCCTCCATCATTCTGAAGCCTTTCTGACTGCCCACACTTCCTACTGTGAAAAACTCATGGGAAGAATCCCCTTCTGATTTCTTCCCATGAGATTTAATTGAAGCATGGAAAGGCTAAAAGGCTGTAGACATCTGAGGAAATGATTTACAATAAAAAGAGAACAAAAACATATACCTTGGGCACATACCTAAAATAAGAAAAGTATACTCCACATGGAAATCCATCAAAATTATCTTCTTCCTTGAAAGAAGTTTCAATATAAACTTTTTGCAAAATGTATGGGAAGCAGAAAAAAAAAAATCATATATTTTCTCCATGGCATAATTTTGTTGTCTGAAACAAAACATAAAAAGAGTAGATACCCATGTTCATTCTATGATGAACATACAGTCAATGGTGTTAACATCCGAATTTTACTCTCAATATTTAGCAATAAGTAGTTGCTAATATAATAATATTGGTGATTTTAGCAAGATAGCTTGAAGTATGTAGAACAGAGCTGTCAAACTTGTGGCCCACAGGCCAGATGCATCACACACTGATCACGCCCCTGCCCAGTTTAGAGAATGGGGGGGAAGTTGTGATATGTCACGTGATTACACCATGACGATGTGAGTTTGACACCCCTGATGTAGAACATCCAAACTTATAAAGTTACATAATTGTTTCCACAGCATTCTGGACTTGAGGCCTGCCTTCATTATAGGACTGGCCTCCCACAGGACTTCTGGCAATATTTTTTTTTTCTTATTTATTCAAGCCTTTCATAGCTGCCCAGTTCCCATGAATTCTGATATGCCTGATGCTGTGCCCAATTATATGTCTACTGAAAGTAGTCTTGTTATTATAGGAACTAAATTTGAAAGCCCAGTGAAAGTAGTGGAGTATTAATATTTAGAACAACATTCAAAACCTGTTTCTTTTAAAATAAGGCAAGATTTTTTTTTAATAAATTCCCCCAAAACATTGCTTACTTTTTATATCTTTTAAATGTAGGTAGGGTCTTACTCCCAGGTAAGAATTCATATAACTTGAATGTACAAACATTATTTCATTTTATTATTTCATGTTTAAAATTTCTTTTATTATTCATTCATTCAATACTATATTTAAGTATTAAATAGCATTCAGTTGCATTTCTTATAATTTCATTCATTGTATAATTTCCATGTGATCCGCTTTCCCCTTGATTTCAGTGAGAGATTCTTTGATTTCAATTTGTCTATCCAATATATATCTATATTTCATGCAGCCGTTGATTCTGCTCCTGTAAAATTTATATTTATTCTGGGGAAAGAATATCCATGTTGTGATAATTAGACAAATGCATAGTCAATAAACATAATAATTGAAAAATATATATGGAAAATTCAATGTAGAATTGATAAAAAATATTTATGAGAACTGAATATTTTGGAAAACTTTTGATTTTGGCACAAAAGCAAAACACATTGAAATAGTTTGAACTATTTTTATCTAGTTAAGTTCACATGTCAGCAGAATAAATTTGGATGGTAAATCTAATAATCACTCACTATTGTACCTCATATAAATCTTCTAAATCCAAAGAGTTGTGAGGATCTTTGGAACAGCTTGGAAATGATACAGGTAGAAGAAAGAAGGAAAATGTGTATTCCATGGACTTCTTTTTCATTCAAAGGAAAGGGTTAACTTATGGGAATAAAGGAATACACACTTAAACTAACTTAATTGATTAGCCACCAAGAAGATTCAAATGCCATGTTTATTAATCCTCTTATATGCAACAACTGATCCTAAAGCATGGTTTGAGCTTACTAATTATTTTGCATCTGTTTTGTAAACTAGATGAAGAATAACCTTTGTATGCATTTCACTCTTGAAGAGTGATTGTTTTAGTAGTTGCATAAGTGTAATATTGCTGCTACATTCTCAAGTTAATTGTGTTATCTAATTAATTAGGTAAATAACAGCAGCTCTTATCTCCATTTATAATGTTTCAATTAGAATGTTTAAATTAGTGTGTTGACCACATGGCAGAGTGCACACATCCTAACCTACCATTCAATTGTCAGGAGGGAAATTAAATAACTGCAAAGACTGATTTTTCCATGCTTTCTTGTTTGCTATTCTTTTTCTTTTCTGGAACATAATACTTATGAGATAATTTTTTTCCAAATTTGTAGATCAGAACCTGGTTTTCCAAATTACCAAAACCAATAATTCCATAATGCACTATGCACAAGCAAGACCTTTTTAAAACAATCCATTAAATCAGCTTTTGTCCTTTTCCTAAATATCAGTTGGGATTTCACTGCAGATCTGTCTCATTACCCCACTTCCATCTGAACATCAAATTTCCTTCTTGGTTTCCAAAAGGCCCTGGAATTGTGCTTCTTTTTCTGCGATTTAGTATTTTTTTAGTATTTATTTGATTTGTCAATCGCTTACAAGATACAGGTATAAGAATAAACATAGTTTTGAATACATGAGATAGATACATAAGAAAAATAAAAAGAAACTATAGGCATGATTGGTACGCTTATACACGCCCCCTACAGGCCTCTTAGGAAGGGGGTGAGGTCAATAGTAGACAGTTTAAGGTTAAAGTTTTTGGGTTTTGTGGAAGAAACCAGAGTCAAGTAGAGTATTCCAAACACTGACCACTCTGTTGCTGAGGTAGTATTTTCTGCAGTCGGGTTTGGGGCAGTTAACCTTGAGTTTGAATCTATTGTGTGCTCTTGTATTGCTATGACTGAAGCTCAAGTATTCATTTGCAGGTAGGACATTGCAATGTATGATTTTATATACTATATTTAGATCGGAGGCGGCATAGTTCTAGATTTTCTAGGTCTATAGTTTCAAGTCTGGTGGCATAAGGTATTCTGCAATGAGTAGAGGAGCGGGGAACTCTTCTTGTGAAATATTTCTGGACTTTTCCAATTATGTTAATATCAGATACATGATATGGGTTCCAGACTAATGAGCTGTATTCAAGTATAGGTCTAGCAAATGTTTTGTATCCTCTAGTTAGTAGTGTGATATTACCAGAGAAGAAACTACGAAGGATTAGGTTAACAACTCTTAATGCCTTTTTGGCTATGTAGTTACAATGGGCTCTGGCACATAGATCATTATAGATGAGTACGCCAAGGTCCTTGACAAAATTTGGATCCTCAACAAGGTCTTGATTATTTAGCTTGTATTTTATTTTCTGATATTTTTTTGCCAATATGTAAGACAGAGCATTTATTTGTTGAGATTTGAAGTTGCCATTTGATTGACCATTCTGATACATAGTCAAGGTCTTTTTGGAGGGTAGTAGTATTGTCTGTGGTGTTGAATAGCTTTACATCATCAGCGAAGAGAACACAGTTGCTCTTAATATGATCACAGAAGCATTTATGTAGAGTATGAAGAGAGTTGGTCCTAAAACACTGCCTTGGGGGACACCACTGTTGACAGGTACAGAATTTGATAGGATGCTCCTATTTTTGACCATTTGTTGTCTGTTTGACAGGAGTGCTTCTATCCAGTTATGTAGGTGTCCAGAGATACCGTAAGATTTTAGTTTTAGTAGTAGTTTGTCATGTACCACTGAATCAAAGGCTTTATAGAAGCCTATGTAGATTGCATCTATTGCTTTTCCCTGATCGAGTTGTGTAGTCCATATGTTTTTGCAGTGTAAGAGTTGCAGATTACAGGATAGTTTTTTTTCTGAAACCAAATTGTTTATTAGAGAGTAGGTTGTTTGCCTCTAAGTGGAGGATAATGGATTGGTTAATAATTGATTCCATGACTTTACAGGTGACGCAGCATAAGGAGATTGGTCTATAATTTTCAACTAGGCTGGGGTCTTCTTTTTTGAAGATGGGGACGACTGTGGCTTGTGATCATAGTTTTGGCAAAGTGCTGGTCTTGAAAGATTTTTCAAAGATTATGCTTAGAGGTTTGGCTATGGCAATGGGTAGCTTTTTTAAGAAGTAGGCACATATTCCGTCCGGTCCAATAGAAGGGGATGGTTTTAGATTGCACAGTGCTTTTTCAACGATGTCTTCTGTAAAATCTATATGTATTATATCATTGTAGTTGTCTGTGGTTCGATTAGGAAGTACTGGGCTTGATCCATTGCTGTTCACAAATACTGAGCCAAAGAATGTGTTAAAGAGGTTGGCTTTGATGGTGTCATCATTGCAGTCTTTGCCATTAGGTCCTTTCAGGGGTGGGATGGACCTTGAGTCTTTTAGTTTGTTGTTTACAAAATTGTAGAAAGCACAGGTGGAATTTATGTGTAGAAGGTTTTCCTCTTGTTTAATGTGACAATTAGTGCATTCAGTTTTTATCTAGTGGCATCTGATTTTTGCATCGGCTTTTGAGGTTGGCAACGTGACCAGATTTGTTTTTTGCCAAAGTGATATCTTTTTGGATTGAAGCTTCCTAATTGTTATGAGTAATCTGTTTTTCCTGGGTTTGGGAGTTGTTATTGGTACATATAGTTTGATGGCTTTTTTGATTTCTAGTAAGAATATGTTGTAATGGTGTTCAACAGTATTGCATCCGGTGAAATTGCCAATCAAGGGCAATTTAGAAAGAGGAGAAATTCAGGTATTTTGTTTACAAGGTTTCTTGCACTGAGTAGCTTGCATTTAAGGCCAGTTGTAGTTTGAATTGAGATAGTTGGGCGCATGCGTGCCTAGTCTTGGGTGATGGTGGATTGGTTAAAGCAGGGTTGGATGCTGAGTTGTGAGTTGTGTGACTTTCTTTTGATAGTCTGCATGGTAATCAATGTACAGATCCTTCTCTATTGTCTGGTTGCTTTTTTAGTTCTGTGTGCAGTATACAGGAGTGGGCACGTTGCTGTAAGGTTAGGTCAGGTCAAGATCGGAGGTTTTTATGGTTGGTGTTGTTTTTGGTGAGTGAATTTATAGTATAAATGAATTTATGTTTGCTTAATTCATTTTTGCAAATGACTGCAGAAGCCTGGGGCCACAGAGCCATCTCTGGTTTTGAGCTCTCGGCCAATGCAGGAAATGTCAAGTATTTCAACAGGAGAGATGGTTGATGTTTGATAGTCACTGATGATGCTGCGGACAATTTTGATATCATCATTGTTATTGATGTCCTCTAGACCAGATCAGGTGATGTTAGGATGCTTTCGTTCATGCTTGACAGCTTCTCTGATGAGGATTGGGATATTATTATTTGTTGGATTTATGTTTCTTTGTGGATTAGGTTGCAGTTGTTGGTTTGTAGCTATTGGATGTTCAGGTTTTTGTATTGTCTCTTCTTTTTTCCCCCCAAGGTTAGTTAATCTTTCATTTAAAGTGTCCAGGGATGCTACTATGGTGTCAAGGGATGATATTTGCATTTCTATGGAGTCAACTCTTTCAAATAGGGCTATATGTTTGTCCAGTTTGGGTTTGCATGGTGGGCAGAAAAATGGAAATGCATAATTGGATGTTTCTAGGAATTGAGTCATTTGTTTGGGTAATTCCAGGCAGTCATGATGAGCGTATTTTTCACATAGAGAACATTTGATGGAATTTTCATTAACCTTTAGAGTTACAAAGCATATAAAGCCTGTGCAGGAGTCTTATGGTTCATTGGTGGGGATTTTTTTTTCTTTAGGTTGTGGTTTGGTATTGGATTTTTTTACTGGCATGGTGGGTTTGTTGAGATAGTATGTTGATTAAATTGCTTAATAAAACAATTTTGAGTAATCAATATAGCCAAAATCACACCAATTAATCAATTACAATAATCTCTCTAGCCAAGTAATTATGCTAAGCAACGATCAGCCTAATTAATTAATTACACTAATTGTTAAATACACTGTTCAATTAAATTCACCGAATCACTAATTTTACTAATCAATTAAATTACATTAAGCCTGATTTTTTTATATTAATCAGTAATCACAGTATTTGCATTAAACACTCTAATCACACTGATCAATTAAAATTTCTTTGCTTCATCTGATTTCACAAATGAAATCAAATTATCTCCTCATGTACTTCTAATCTAAATGTATATTTCAAAACATATTTTTGTTAGACTCTGAAAAAAACCCATACCAAAAAAGGTGCCATCACTGAGACACCTAAAACTGTTTGTGCTCATATATAATTATTGTCTAAACTTACCTGAGGTGTAGATCAGGTCATTCCATACTAGACTTCACAGGACTGGATTCTTCAAGCATACCAGCCTCAAGAATCAAGAGAATTATTTCCCATTAAGGATTTTGTTGCACAGCAAGAAGTTCCCTTGTTTGTATTCGCTGCTGCATTTTAATAGAAGCAATCCTGGTGTAGCTCATTTGGCAGGGCAATTTTTTTTTTTACATGCAATCAGTCTTGCAAAGTTTCTTTGCTCTATTCTCTTTGCAGTTTACTGAGCTCTTGCATAAGGAAGGGGAAATAATTCTGTATCCTCATCTACAGAGAGCAATGAGTTTGATGGGTGTAGGATTGCCCCACCTCTTCTGACTTCTGACTGGTGGACCTAGCTGCTTATCTATCAGCACTTGTCTATCAGACCATCATAACACTTTGATAGCTCAAGAGCTAGAAATGTAATAGAATGGCCAAAATGGCATTATGGTACAACAATATATTTTCAGGGGGAAGAAGGCGGAGCCTCCTCGCTGACGGACCGTAGATTGTGATTCTCTGTGGCTATGGTCCGTGCTCTTTGGTTGGAGAGCCCCGATTATTACAATTATGGGCTGAAGCTGCCTTGGAGGGGTGGTGGAGTAAGGGGAAGCTGCAAGTCAGGTTGAGGGGAGCCGCATCTCCCTCCCTGGGCTTGGTCTTTTTCCCCCTGAAGACGACTGCAGCGGTGGTTTAAAATGGCCACCTCAAAGAGGAGGACTCAGCTGGATTAAGATTTTTGCAGGAGGGAAGAAAGAGGTGGATAACATCTGAACTGGGACAACTAGGCATTACAACTAAACAAAAGTACCCCGGGATTAAGGTAACATGGAATTTTTAAGAAAAGAAAGGTGAGCAGTGAAATTACAAAGGGACAGGGGGAAAAAAAGAAAATATTTTTGATAGCTAAGCAGGGCTTCGAACCGGGAAAGGAAGAAGATTTAACTAAATTGGACTAAAATATTTTGGGAATAAACAGGCATAAAATAAAGCTGGACCTAAGATTGTCAAAAAATAATAATAATAAAGTTTACAAATTGGAGACTGGACTGTGCTGGAATATTGAGGTTCAAAAAACCCTAAATAAAAAAATAGGGGAAAAAGGTGAAGACTTTGTATAATGGAGAGTGCCACCTTTTGACAAAAACTTGAGCTCAAACAAAAGGGAAAGCATCCTGTTTCTGAATGAACTTGTGTGGATATAACATTAAAGAAATATTGAAACTAAGTAAGAATCTTAGAAAGTGAAAGCAGAACCAGAATAAAGAAAAAAGCAAGGAAAGACTGACTGTGGAATTGATTGATGTTTTTGATATAGACCCTCAGCTGGAATAACTGAGAACTTTAGAAAATTGAAAGAAGAAAGAAGGAAAGTAAAAGTGTTTTTTTGCGGACTTTAACGATCATAAAATATAAGAGTGTGTAATGATGGTATCTCTTTGGGAATTAAAAATGGAACTTAAAAATATGAGAGAAGTACTACAGGAAAGAGGTGAATCACTTTGCTCTGTGTTAGAAAAAATGGAAATGGCAACTGAAGAACAAGAAGAAAGAGCTTCAGAGGAGGAGTCGATTCAAGGAAAAGACATTTTAATAGACAATAACACAAAGAACAATACAAAGAAGTGGGGAAAGAAGGAAGGTTAAAAAGTTGAAATTTAAGAAGGCAATCAAAAGGGGGAATACCTGTGAAGTCAGGAAAGGCAGAAAGAACCAGCAGAAAAGGGGAAAGGAAGATATTAAGAAAGAGAGGGATATAAACTGGAATGAGAAAAGATATGGGGAAAAGAGGGGGAGGAGAAGCAGTAAGAAACAGGTGCATGAAATAAAGAAATACAGAAATTGTAAAATGTTGAAAAGAAATTGTTTTTTCAAAGATAATGGTTGATGAATTAAAAAGGGTATTCTGCGGGGTGACAAGGGGTAATAAGAATATTTCTGCAATTAAAAATATTTAGAAAATCGGGTAATATAGATACTGATAACTCTTATTAAAAATCAAGTGGGGAAAATATGCTGCGGAATCCAAATGAAAAGATGTAATGATTATTATTGTAACTTCTGAAAAATAATGGTTTATTGGGAATCAAGATGAGGGAATAAAGGTGTATTTTAATCATTGAGGTGTCACACTCAAAACAGTAAAAGGGGGGGAACCTATACTTGTTTTGTTTTTTAGTGTTAAAATTTGTATTAATCTAGAATTTATAAAAAGAATGTGTAATGGAAAGGGAATATGACAGACTAAAGAACCAACTAAATTAATAAGTTAATATAGACTATTAAAAGCAAGGAGAGACATAGGTAACATTATTATTATTATTATTATTATTATTATTATTATTATTATTAAGCAAACACATATTGTTTATCTTTATTTTTAAAATAAATATTAAAGGATTATATTTGAAATAATTGAAATGAAACAAAAGGATGTTTCGATTGAGGTTAATGAAAGAGGCTAGAATTAATGTGTTTGTTTCTCTCCTTGCTGAAAATTTGGAATGGAAAAGGTAATAATAGAATTAAGTATGCGTATATGAATGTATAATTGCTGTCATATTTGTATGTAAATGTGATGACCTGGAAATATGTTGTCCACTAAAATGATTTTTTTTTTTAATGTGAAAAACTGAATAAAATTTCTTAAAAAAAAAAACAATATATTTTCAGGTATTTGATGTAACTTTTTCTTTCTCCAACTAATGAGTATAATTGACCCTAAAGCTATTGAATGATAATAGATGCTGGGAGCCAGGGGGGTGGAATTAAGTAATGCATAATCTAACAGCCTAGTTATTTTTTAAAGAGATTGTAAATATTACAACAGAAAATGCTATCCTATTAAGAGCTGCACCACTGGCTGTCATTTGAAAATAGAAGATCTGTGCAAAGCTTTGAAAGGAGTGCTTTGCTTTAATCAAGTTTAATTCAAAACAGATATTCAAAGTTGTGTCACAAAGAATCTCCTTTTCTATTTCCAAAAAGAAACAATTGCAGTTCTACTGCCCAGAAGGCACTTCTATAAAGGGACTGTACACACGCATAAGTCTATTGACAGTAAAACTGTTGAATTAAACCTTAAGGCAATGCAGACTAGCTCCATCAAGCAAATCACAGGAATGCTATGGTCCAAAATAATTTTCTGAAACAAAAGCAACCATCCCACACTTCCCTAGAATAGCCTTTTATAAAATTATATTTAAGGGTTGTGCAGTCTACCTGAATAAAATAATTGAAACTATGGTATCCTGACCAATCCCCACGGTCAACTCTTCTTGTATTTCTCCATTTCTTAAATAGGGAAAGGAAAGCTATGATCTTCCAATATGGCTAAATACAACTCCCAGCAGCCTTCTCCTTTCAAATCATAGTCAATAGTTAGTTACATATCTAAAACTGTAGGTTGATAATCTCTAGAAGTTTTATATACCTAATTTACACATTTTGAGGAGACCACTTATATATTCCACTTACTCATCCACTATAAATAGAAGTATGTTTCAACTGGTATGTTTAAAGCTTAAATAGTTGATGTTCCAGAGTGCATCGGTTTCCTATATTGGGAGCAGACCTTACCAAGAAGACAAAAAGGATCGTAACTCTTTTGTTTTATATAGCTTTTAGTACCTGCAGTGGAAGCTCTCTAGTGGAATATGAGCACACTTATAAAGTATAGGGAGACTTATTTCACTTGTAAGATGAAAGCAGAAAAGTTTAGAAGAGATTCTATCAATGTGCTCAGCAGTTTTTTATTCAGCAGAAAAAAGTGATGTAAAATTAAAATTCAGTGGTAGCATTTTAAAAAAAGCTTTACAGCCTAAGGCACAGCATTATGGAATGAACGATCAGTACTTCAAATGAAAGGTTTACATATGGTTTTATCTCTTTTTTTTTGCAAAACATGCTTTTCTTGATGTATTATATTCATAAGAACTTAACAGAGCAGGCAGATATATTCTATTATTACTGCACTTTTAAGGATAGTTATAATGTATCAATTAAGGGCATTGCTTAACAATCTATTATATTAAGGAAAACTTTATGCAGAAATGCTCTCATTGGAATGTGTACTCCAAACCAGTGCGTTAGGGAAAATATGTATGAACTATCTATGTATATGTAAAGAAATTTGCAACATAACTATATCAATTTTCCTGTAAACTTTTCAAGGGGCAGGGGAGAAAAAAATTATGAAAATGGGAAAACAAAGCACCCCCCCCCCAAAAAAATCTTAAAGATATAAAAGTGAGAACTAACCTACATTTTCCCTAACCTACATTTTCCATTTTGTGATACACTATATCATAAAAACTTGAAGTCCCCTAGTTGCTTAGCTCATTCTGGCATTTTCTGTACACATGGAAAAATTAATAGCACATCCAATTGTGCAGAAAACTAAAGCCAAGTAAAACTAGTAAGAACTATCGATCCACTTAAAATCTTCTAACTGTATCTAAACTAAGAGATCCCAGAGGATATGTAGGAAAATCAGGTATCCTTAGTGTATAACTTTAAGGCAGTAAAAGTTTGTTCTGACAATAAATTTTACACTATTCCAAAAACATCTAAAATTCTGAAGAAACCCTTCGTACCATCAGAATCATTTAATCAATGTCATATTAAAATACAAAAATCCTGTTCTCTTGCCACTCTGTGTAAAGGTAAGTTTAAATAACTGTGTAGCCTACAATCTCAGGCTGTTTGAGGGACAGCCTGAAGATTTGTCAGATTATACTATTCAATGTCACCAATAGTTATGTACACAAAGGAAGAAATCCAATACTGGATACCCCTTCTCCCATTTTCTCACCAGCTAGCTGATTTCAAAGCCACAATTTCTTAATTTTGGAAAGTCCTGAAATGTGCATTAGGGCTTGAGCTGGACACAGCTGAGGAACAGCTGACTGGGACCTTAATGGTTGTCCAGAACCTGACACTTAGTGCAGGAAGCCAGGACTCTGAAAGAATTGGGCTGACCCACAAGTTGTGAGAGCTCCATCACTGGAAGCTTTCAAGAACAGACTGTATTGCCATCTGCCAGAAATGGTGTAGGGTCTCCTGCTTGGATGGGTGGTGTTGTTGTTGGACTAGATGATTACAAAGGACTACAAGGTCCTTTCTCACTCTGTTAATTTCGTTTTTTTAAAAACCCATGAGGACATCTTATGAGTTTGAAGAATATGTGAAAATAATTCCTCGCCCTCTCAGGTGAACCTGGGTGAAACCCAAATAACAATAAAATATATTTTAGTCCATGGAATATTGGCAAGAAGGCACTCATAAAAATTTTAGTATCATGTACCAGTCAAATAAGTTTTCCAAAAGATATGGCTATTTTCCTATCAGTTAAATACTTGCAACTTTTATATTTCATTAATTGATATTTATTAGGTCTACCAAGTGTGGATAACAAAAATCCCCATGAGCATTAAAATGTAGCAGATAATTCATGTTTTCTGTATCACTTTGCCACCACTATTCATCTTCTGAAGTTGTTCATCCCAGATCAGGTTGTCCTAACATTCATTTACTTTTCATAATGCTATGAAATATGCAGCTTTATTTTTTATTTGGGCTAGTGGAAGGTTAGTCAGCCTGGACTATGGGCAGTATAAAATGTTTCATGTAGAAATGTTATTCACTTTTTTGCTAGTTTAATGAACACTGGTGGAACAACAGAGAATGTTGTCCAAAGACAAAGTTATCTTGGGAAAATGCAATTCAGAAAGAGAAAGAAATGTCAATTTTCTGTTGTTTCCAATTCTTCAGTCTCAGATAGAATCTGAAGAGTGCACATTCAATGGGAAGAACATATGGCAGAAAAAAGATGAATAATAAAAATAAAAAAGTCCCAAGAGAATAATATATTTATACAGGTAAAACTCAAAAAATTAGAATATCATGCAAAAGTTCATTTATTTCAGTAATGCCACTTAAAAGGTGAACCTAATATATGAGATAGACTCATTACATGCAAAGCAAGATAGTTCAAGTCATGATGTGTCATAATTGAGATGATTATGGCTTACAGCTCATGAAAACTCCAAATCCACAATCTCAGAAAATTAGAATATTGTGAAAAGGGTCAATACTCTAGGCTCAAAATGTCCCACTCTAATCAGCTAATTAAGCCATAACATCTGCAAAGAGTTCCTGAGCCTTTAAATGATCTCTCAGTCTGGTTCAGTAGGAAGCACAATCATGGGAAATACTGCTGACCCTGACAGTTGTGCAGAAAACCATCACTGACATTGTTCCCAAAGTGCTGTATCAAAGCACATTAATAGAAAGTTATGTGGAAGGGAAAAGTGTGGAAGAAAAAGGTACACAAGCAGCAGGGATGACCGCAGCCTGGAGAGGATTGTCAGGAAAAGGCCATTCAAGTGTTGGGGTCTTTCACAAGGAATGGACTGAGGCTGGAGTCAGTGCATCAAGAGCCACCACACATTGACGGATCCTGGACATGGGCTTCAAATGTTGTATTCCTCTCGTCAAGCCACTCCTGAACAACAAACAACATCAGAAGCGTCTTACCTGGGCTAAAGAAAAACAGAACTGGTCTGTTGCTCAGTGGTCCACAGTCCTCTTTTCTGATGAGAGCAACTTTTGCATCTCATTTGGAAACCAAGGACCCAGAGTCTGGAGGAAGAATGGAGAGGCATACACTGCAAGATGCTTGAAGTCCAGTATGAAGTTTCCACAGTCTGTGTTGATGATGTCATCTGCTGGTGTTGCTCTACTGTGCTTCATTAAGTCCAGGGTCAACGCAGCTGTCTACCAGGAGATTTTGGAGCACTTCATGCTTCCTTCCGCAGATGAGCTTTATGGGGATGCTGACTTCATTTTCCAGCAGGACTTGGCATCTGCCCACACTGCCAAAAGCACCAAAACCTGGTTCAATGACCGTGGGATTACTGTGCTTGATTGGCCAGCGAACTTGCCTGACCTGAACCCATAGAGAATCTGTGGGGCATTGCCAAAAGAAAGATGAGAGACATGAGACCGAACAATGCAGAAGAGCTGAAGGCCGCTATTGAAGCATCCTGGTCTTCCATAACACCTCAGCAGTGCCACAGGCTGATAGCTTCCATGCCACACCGCATTGAGGCAGTAATTGCTGTAAAAGGGGCCCAAACCAAGTATTGAGTACATATGCATGCTTATACTTGTCAGAGGTCCGATATTGTTCTATGTACAATTCTTGTTTTATTGATTGCATGTAATATTCTAATTTTCTGAGATTGTGGATTTGGGGTTTTCATGAGCTGTAAGCCATAATCATCACAATTATGACAAATCATGGCTTGAACTATCTTGCTTTGCATGTAATGGGTCTATCTCAAATATTAGTTTCATCTTTTAAGTTGCATTACTTAAATAAATGAACTTTTGCACGATATTCTAATTTTTTGAGTTTCACCTGTATGTGATATTTCTTATGAACATTAAATTACTGGGCTAACAAAGATACAGGAAATAATACTAAGACATAATGTAGTCCTGCCTATCTTCAAGAAGTGTGTTTATTATATTTTTATTCTTGTTTTATATCTTGCTAGAACAATACAATTTTTTTTTCTTTTCAAAAGTAGAAAAGCATGGATTTAAGTTTGGACAAACTCCAAACCAGGGGACATGTACAGTTAATAACATTCATTTCCTTGTGCCATCTGGTGGCTTCAGTTTAAAATTACTGAGTGCATTCAGATTGCTTTATTACTGAAGTTCACTTAAAGTTCACTCTGTGAAATAATGGACTTTGACATTTTTTCTGTATAAAAAAGTCAGATATTTAACTCTAGCATTCTGCTTCTTGTTAGAATGATTAAACACACCTAAAGCCTACAATTCTGTGGGATAAATTGCCTTTAATCATGCCCAGTATAACTTTTTTTTGGGAGTTTGTAACTTGACCTTTTGACAAATTAAGCATTAGTTATCTATATAAATAAAAGCAAAATACCACTCATGCATCATCACAAAATCTCCAGAACCATAAAGCCTACAAATTTGAAATTTTACATGTATGTTCCTCTTGGCTTCTAGGTGCTCACTAAGAAAGAATTTTTTGAAATGACCATCAGAGCATTAATATTTCCTATATTATTATTAACATGCTCTGATGCTAAGGAGTTCTATTCCTCCTCCCCACCTAAAAAGAAATCTATTCCAAATGCAAAACACAATCAGAGGAGAGGAGTTTCAGTTTTAGTTTCACAGCAGCAACTAGCTTTAGTACAGAATAGTTGAGATAAGCCACACCCAGGCTCCTTGCTGTCTCCTTGCTCACACAGCAAATACTGTTTCAGTTTCCAAACAGCCCTCAACTCTCTCACACACTGATAGGATGCCAGCCAGATGAATACTGATGGATGTTTCTAAGCAGAGGCACAATTTTTTCCCCTTATTTTCCTCCCCCAAAACTAAACCCGATCACATAGTTTTGTAGCAAAGCAATGGGTATAGAGGTAGTATGTTATAACACAGAGTCCCTTTGTTAGGGAGATGGATAGTTTAAAAATTAACTAATTAATTAATTGTTTAAGATTATTTTAAATGAAGCCAGGTCTATTAAGATATAATACTCTTAACCCCAGCCTTATAAAAAGATACAATGGAATAAACAAAGCCATAAAATATAGCTGTAGATATGTTTTCTAATAAAGTACAGTTAATAAAAAATGTTTTAAAGCTTTAAAAATGAAATGATTCGGTATGCTTCATCAAAATTACTATATATAAGCTTTTCTGCAGATCAGGAAGGACCAGTGAAAAATGTATAGTTCTGTGATTACTGTTAGTTCATGTATGTGTAACATTAGAGTCATTCTCTCTCCCTCCCTCCCTCCCTCCCTCCTCCTCCTCCCCCCTCTCTCTTACACAGGCACACACACAAAATTAGGTACCAATGTGCATGACTTCGCATTTCTTACATTTACCATTTTGAAGGACTACTCTTTCAATTTGGAGATTGCATAGCTAAAAACTATGCAAGAACAGGAGCTGAGCCTGCTGTGATGCATCCCAAGAGAGCAATTATGGTGTAGGGTTTCAGTGTTTTTACTGTTTTGTGGATTTTATTTATTAATTTATTCTTATTGTGAACCACCCAATATTGCCTAAGATAGGCAGAATTTTAAACCAATTAATTAACATATTAAGGCAATTAATGATCCTTTTCAATATTTTCTTGCTCCAATAATCAGCTTTCAGGCTCAAAGTCTATTAACACACATCTTCTCAGTCCTTAAATGGACAGATTCTTGAGGTACAGAGCAACATTTGGATAAGCTTTCCAACGAACAATCATACCAATACGGAAGCCAATGAGCTTAGTTTTTACTTGTTTTGGTGTATGGAATAGTTAATGCCACATTTGGAAAAGTAATAACACAAAAATCATTTGCTAGATTTTTTTTTACAGTGATTTCTGACATATATCTTTGGATGCTTCATGTCTTGATGGACATCATTTTGCCAAGACTGTCTCTATATAACTTCTTCTGTTTATATAGTTCTTCTCAGCTTATGCTGATGGGACAGTGATAGTATTTAGTCATTTTACCTTCTGTCAGTCTTTGCTTTGATTGCCTTCATGTTTTTTCTGAGCATCAAGGTTTTCTCCAGTGACAATTTTCACATGAAATCTCCAAAATATCTAAGCTTTTTCTGCATATCAATTTTACTTCCTGATTTTCTAATCTTTTGTTCTTGTGATTCAACATTCACATCCATTTTTATGTCACCATAGTTTTTTGCTGTTGTTTACATTTACTTCTTCCTATTATCTATTATCATTCACATCCATGTGTTGCAATGGAGAAAACAACAGCCTTGACAATATTTTACTTTGATAGATTAATAGCTCTGCACTTAAAATCTTTTGTATGGATTTGTCATAGTCTTTTCCCCAAATATCCATCAAAATAGTATCATCAATACATCTTAATTTTTCCCCTTTTGATTCCAATTCACATATGATAAATAGATAGAATTCTTTATTGGCCAAGTATGATTGGACACACAAGGAATTTGTCTTGGTGAATATGCTCTCAGTATACATAAAAGAAAAGATACATTCGTCAAGAGTCAAGAATCATAAGGTACAACACTTAATAATCATAGGGTACAATAAGCAATCAAATCATACTAGGAAGTCAATAAAAATCGTTAGGATACAAGCAGTATCAAGTTACAGTCATATAGTCACACGTGGAAGGGGATTTCTATAGTACATTTCTCAAGTATGATTTACATTTCAGCTAAATAATTTTGAACTAGTTTTTCTGTATTCCATTCCAACATTTCTTCCTGGTCATCATAAAATCTCTACTGTCAAAAGCAAATAGTGTCAGTAAGCAGTACTGTATATTTTATAGCTCCCTACCCTTTGATATACTCATACCTTAGAAAGAGAGTTTTGCACCTGGTATACCAGCAACATTAACAGAGCATCCTATCATTGGGTCAAAAGGCAGGCTTTGCCATTTTAGGAAACCATTTCAGTATGTTAGACTTGAACTTCTAGTTAAATCATCTCAAGGCGGAAATGTAGGTGATAGGAAATGGGGGACTATAAAGCAAAAGAATTCCCATATCTTTTCCATTTCTTTCTTCAAAAAGCAGATGGTAAAATATAATCTGTCATGTAACTTCATTGCATTTCAAGGTTCCTCATTTATTTGAATAATTGAGCAAGGAGCAATTCTGAATATGATTATACCCAACTACAACTTAGACACAAGGATGCTATTTTCAGCAGATGCTACACATCTCATAAAGAGCTGCACTGGGAATGAAAAATATATATATTTCCCATCATGATCAACCATAGAGCAAGAAGCCAAAAACTAGCATCTGGCTTTCACACTTTACTCTCATCCTTCTCCCCTCCCATATGCTGGCTTCCTCACTTTATTCCTAGTTTACATTGAGATAGACATTTCTGTTATTTAAAACTAGGGAGATTTGGTTTGCTCTTGGGTAACTTTGAAGTATAATGTATGAACCTGAAATACGAGTTCCTTCTTTTATATATAACTGTGAGTCTTCACATAACAGAAACCAGGTACAAGAGTGGAAAGAGGAAATAGTATTCATCAAAATCTTGTAGTTCTGGTGATGGTAGAAATCTTAAATTGTTCTGGTTCACCTGAAGATTAAGGAGTTCACCAGGCAAGCTGAGAAAAAGAAACTGCCTGGAGCCCATTTTTTTCTGTGTGTAACTCTGATTAGTAGTTGCTGTTGGGAGATCCAATCTTTCCTCTTCTTGTTTCTAAAATGGGCAGTTTTTTTAGTGTAGCTAAATGCCCACCAGGGATAGAATCTTTCCTTGCCTAGTTGTGAGCAGATTTGCTGTAACTCAAAGTTTAATTCTTAGAGAAGTGAGTTTAACAGGTATGGAGTTTTATTTATTCTGTGGTACAGAAGAAGAGCTACTAAGGCTCTAGAGCAGGGCCGTTAAACTACTGGCACCCAGGCCGGATGCGTCACATGCTGGCCATGTCCTTGACTGGTTTAAAAAGGGTGGGGAAGTCCTGATATGTCACATGATGCTGCCATGATGCCATAGGTTTGACACCCCTGCCCAAGAGGAAGCATTTTAATATAAACCAATAAATCAGGTTGTGTCATTTGTTTTGCAATGGGGATTAGGGTTTTCATTTTAATTTTGGGAGGGAGAAAAAGGCAAGCATTTTTTAAAAAGTAATTCAGTTGTGGGTTTAACATACAAGCTGGTAAAAAAAAGGGCAAGAGACAAGGTTCCTTAATGTAAACCAATCAATTGGCTACCTGAATGGCAAGACGATTAATAGAATTTCTGTTTAAATGAATTTGGTTGAGGAAGAGGAAGAAGGCAACAGAGGCCGCATAGCATAATTCCCTTATTTAATCTGTTGCTGTTGTTTGTAATGTATGTCTAGCCTGTGATGCAAGATATTCATTAAAAGGTTTTCCACAGTAAGAGTTTCCTTCAGTAATTATCTTTGCTACAAGAAACCTACATTAAGAATTTGTGGTACAAAATATATGTGCAGAAGCTTTAATTCACAGATATTAGTTTTTATATAGCACTACATTGTAGTAGCAGTAAGCTATACAATTTTGCTGCATCACAGCCCAGAATGACAAATTCTCCAGAGCACTATATATTGTAAAGTACCTCAGCTTCCCTATATCAAATAACCATGTGAAATAGGGTTTTATTGGGATCAGCATTATTAATCGTTATCATTTATTGCCTGTCAAATCTTCAGAAGTTAGAAAATATTGGGAAATGAGAGGCCAATTTGATCTGGTAGTTAAGACATCAGGTTAGAAACCAGAAGACTCTGAATTCTAGTCCTGTCTTAGGCATGAAAGCCAGCTAGACAACTTTGGGCCAGTCTCCATCAGTCCATGATATTAGGTTTGGACAACAAACTGGTTGGTCAATTCCTGTTGCAATCAATAAATCAATACCTGATCAAGCTGAGATAAAAAGGCTCCTGAACTTGAGGGAAAACGCTAGGAGGAAAAATAACAATAACACAATGTTATCTCACCTAAATCCTCAGTAATAGCAATAGCATTTAGATGTATATACTACCCCACAGTGCTTTACAGCACACCCTGAGCAGTTAACAAATGTCAGCAATTTCTGGATTCTCATTTTACTGATCTCAGAAAGATGGAAGGCTGAGTCAACCTTGAGCCAGTCTAGATCAAACGGCTAGCTGTGGACAGGGTTAGGCTGCAATACTACACTTTAACCACTATACAACCACAACTCAGAACAAGATTGCTGTTTAATCTGGACAGACTGGAAAACTGAGAAAAAATGAAACATCCTCTAACAAAGAGAAATATTCATTTATGGAGAAAATAAATGTAGGACAAAATTGGCCTGAATTGAACTCAGCATGATTTGAAGATTTAGTTTAAATTGTTCCAGGTCTCCAAATCATAATTGAATCTGTTAAGTTTGAGCAATGAGAGGCTGAACCAGAGCATGAGTGCAACA
>NW_020769309.1:8180577-8200607 GCF_900518735.1 Pseudonaja textilis
TATATATATATATATAAAATTATCCAGAAACAGTTAAATGGTTATACCAAAACAAACCAACTATTCTTACTTTTATTCCATTGTCCTTTCTAATCAAGATGTCTCCCACACTTTGATTATTGCAGTTTTATTCATGTTCTGAGGTTTCTTCAGGCTACTACATCTTATTAGGCTATATTTTTTAAAATTTCCCCCAGGTGGTATCTAAGCAATTTGATCTATTTGCTACTCTGGGCAGTCTTGATAAGGCCAGGTTTTTTTAATGATCTCCAGTAACAAATTGTAGATATGGTTCCATATTCACATCTCTCATGCAAAAACACATGCATACACCCCGCCCCAAAAAATGTACACACACACACACCATGTTCCAGAAGCCTTAGATCTATCTGTTGGTATCCTGCAAAGGATAATGTACCAGTCCTGAGACTTTGGTTTGATTTGAATTGATTGGATGAGAATTTCCTAAAACAAAAGAAATTGTTTCCTATTATTTCAATATAGCAAAGGGTCTTACTCTTAGATGACATCTTAAATTGAAGATCAAGCTCAATAGAAAAAAAGCTTACTCTGGATATGCTCCTTTTGATTTAATAAGTTTAGAGTTGGGTCATTCTTCTTTCTACATATAATATAGGCTTGCACTGGTTCTCTCCATTCATAACATTCAGGAGAACTTTTGCTTGTCCTCCTTGGCTGCCCTGAAGAATTGCCTGCCACTTTACTGGGAAGGGGAAGAATAAAAAGTGGTGGACCATCAGGAAAGTTGCATTCCTGCTCCCCATCCCAGCATGTCCCCAATGACCACATCCCTCCCTCGAGGGTTAAAGAGAATACAACCAGCCCATCTCAGGAATCTGAGTCCCTGCCTCATTCTAGCACTGCTGTTAAGAGACTTCAAAGTTCAGTCTTGGTTCCAAACCAGACAATGGAGTCTCACCCATGCAATTTTAGTGCCATCTGATTGGGTATAGCAGCCAGATGGGAAACAGAGTGGAGATACATACATGTTATATGTTGACTTTTGCCAGACAACCTACATATTTCTAGGAAATGTAGTCAAAAGACATGGTGGTATTGAAACATCCTTAACTTTCATGGGTCCTGAATCCTGGATTTTGCATGCATTTTTTAAGTTAGTCCATTTGAAGTACACTGATTCTAAAACTTGCTCCATGATATACCAGTTTGCCTAATTGAAAGTTACGAAGTATTAGAGACAAAAGTTTTAGTAGTATATAGATTCTTAGCCACTGGAATTTTTAAGTTTGCGAGAGAGTGAATTTATCTTCTTGAAATAAGTAAAACTGGAAAATTAATGATGATAATCTATGATAATCTAAAAGAAAAGCATCCAATGGAAGATTCTTCTATTATTACCACTCTTGACTTGAACATTTGTGGTTTTGAGTTTCCATGGTGATAGTTAAATTGTGTTGCCTATTCATCAGCATTGTATCTGCATCTGTCAATTTAAGGATATACAGTAGGTAATATTGATTCTTGCTACTCATATCCTAATCTTTTAATTTTGGAAAGTAAAAAAAGCTATCACTTTTTTCTCTGCTCTTAAATTTGCATGTAATAAGAGGAAACAATGGGACCTTTTTAGTTGAATTGTGCACACTTTTGTACCTTTTTCACATACATGACTTTTCAAGGGGAAAATCCATCAGCTCTGATTTTTTTAAGTTGCCCTCACAACTCACACATTATAGAAGGAATTGTATTCTTCTCATTGAATCTGATATTTCATCAGTCATGATTAACATTTTTGTACTGTCTGCTTTTCTTCATAGCTATGGCCCTGTCACTCATGGTGAAAGTATACCAAAAGATTAAAGACTAGAAGAGGGTGAATTCAGAGGGTGAAGGGTTATTATTCTTTGTTTCTGGTTTCTAAATGTAACCTGATATCAAGTACACTTGGTACTTACTAATGCATTCGGCCTATAACCTTCTTTTTAAGTCTATAAATTAAAAATAATTCACTATGAGAAAAGAAAAATCAAAATAAATGAAATGAATCAATTAAAAAATGTTTCCTAAAATATTGGTTGCAATCAACCCCTGGGATATTTATTTATCAAATTTATATTGCCATTCATTTTACAAAAAGTGACAGTCAACAGTGTACAACAATTAATTAAAACAAATATATAAAAGAGTCATTATTAAAATATAAATGAGTCATTATTAAAATTTAAATGAGTCATTATTAAAATTTTAAAATAATGCAAGGCACTAGAGTGAATAAGTATTTACCATAATGATGGAACCATTTAAGAATGTCTCTATATGGCGAGAGTGCAGAGCTGGCATCGCGACGATACAGCATGCGATCTAGGAGGTCTGAGATCGCTGCTGATATCTTTGCTCCTGGACGGTCCAATCGGATCTAAACCATCCCGAAGACACGGTGAATGTAAAGAGCGCATCCTGTCAATCCCAAGGATACCGCAAAGTCCCTGGTAGATTCAGGAGAAGCTCTTTTTGCCAGCGGAAAAGAGGCAGCCATTAAAGCTGCTGAAGTTGGGACAGCTCCCAAACAAAAGAGAACGGAAAGAGAAAGTGTCCCGGTTTGGTGAGAACTTTTTCTTTCTTTTAAGATTTGAAAAGATACTCTAAGGAAAAGAAAGAATCTGTAAAAGTTTTGACAGAAGTGATTAAGTGGTGATTTTAAACAGGAATGTCAAAGTAATTTTGTTTCTCATTGCTGGATTTTCTAAACATAATTTTATATTTTGAAACTGGACTGTTTTTTTTTCTTCTTTCACCTATTCTTTCTCTCCTTTTTGACTTTATAATATTCTAGGCTAGAGACTTCCTTTTAGTCATCTTTTTAAATATATTTTTCCCTTTTTAATTAATTTTTATTATATTTTCTTTGGAAAAGGACAGGGAAAGTGAAAGCAAAGAAACTTTGTAAAACTGCCAACTAGAGGCTTGGAAATATTCTATTTATTTTCTTGACCAGACAAAGATGAGAAAGAACTGAGACTTCTTTTCAAGGACATTGCTATTTGATAAGATAGAGGGAAGAGCATGGGAGAGTATTATTGCAAGTGCTCTTCTGGGTTTCTATCAACAGCTGGAGTCTGGTGTTGAAACATATGGGGGGGAAATGGTGATAAGACTCTGGAGAAGAGAGTTATAAATTTTAACAAAAGCCTTGGATAATCTAACAAGGTGCAGTGTGCTCTTTTTAATTTTTTTTTAAGTCACGCTATTTCTTACTTTAACAAACCCCCTCCTTACTAGTTTACTTTTCGTAATAGCTATTTGGATTTTTGGCCTTTTGGAACTTGTTTTTGTCTTTCTTTTTGTTTTTTGAATTCACATTTTTGATGTTTCCATTTTATTTTAAAGGAAAAGCTTTAGTATTAATGATTTCCTTCCCCCTCTTTTTAAGGAAGTAGTCTCTTTTCTTTTTTCTCTCTCCCTCCCTTGTATTTTTTTTACCCTCCATTTATTTTTGTGGCTTTCTTTTTTTTGTTATGCATCCTTTTATACCTGAGACCTCTTAATTGGATTAAGGTGTTGAAGAACCTCAAGAACTTTCCTTTTCTTTTTTTTAGTTTTTTACTTTTTACTTTTCTGCCTTTTTCAGGATTTAACAATTTTTTCTTTTTGTGTGTGTTTATGGTCTTTTCTTCCATTTTTGAGTTTTTACTGCTATCTAGCCAATCAATTGGATTCAGGTATACAAGAACCTGAAGAAATTTTATTATTATTATTATTATTGCTACTATTTGGTTTCTTTTTTCCTACTATTTTTATTTGGAATTGCAATTGGTTATTTCACAAGTGGATTAAGGTCTAGAAGAACCTGAAGATTTTGAATTGTCTGAAATGACTGGAAACTAACAGCCCCTGGTTCCTCTACTTCTACTTCTTCCTCTTCACCATCTGGAGGACAACGTTCAATACAGACAATGTTACAGCAAGAAAAAGAACAAGAAAAAGTGACCCTGCAGATGATTATGCAAGGAATTCAAAATATTTAAATAAGAACAGAGAATATTGAAAAGAGAACAGAGAACATTGAACAAAGAACAGGGAAAACTGATGAAAAGGTGGAGAACATTCAACAAATGATGATGAAGTATGATGAGAGATTCCAAAAAATTGAAGAAGACAAACAAAGAGATAAGAAGATTGGAGATATCGATAGCAGATTAACTGTGGTTGAACAAGATAAAAGTGGGGAGATGGACAGACCAGAATTTTATCTGATTCCAAAACATAGAGGAAGAAAAGGGACAAAACCTAGCTGAGATAATGATAGAAATTTTGGCTGAAGTTTTGGAAATTACTAAAGAGAAGATGATGGATAGAATAGATGAGGTTTATCGAGTCTTCACAAGATATTCAATGAGAAATAGCCTACCAAGAGAAGTTCACATCAGATTTACAAAGAAATCCATTAAAACACAAATATTGCAAGTGGCAAGAGAGAAAACATTGAAATATAAAGACAAGGAGATTGTGGTCCTAAAACAAGTACCCAGAAGAGTGAGAGAGATGAGAAGAGAATACCAATTTCTGACTAAAATGCTACTTAAAAAAGAGGTGAATTATAAATGGCTGATTCCAGAAGGTTTGATGTTCACATGGCAAGAAGAGAGACATAGAATTGACTCAATTGAGAAAGCTGAATCATTTTAAACAGAATTTTTTTGGAGGGAAAGAGGAAGAGGCAGAAAAAGAAATCTCACCAATTGAATTCCAAGAGGACTGCCAAATGGTGACTGAAAAAGAAGAAGGTGCAGTAGGTGGAAAGGTGGAAGCCAAAGAACAACATGAACCAAGATCTGCAAGAGCTGCTAAACCTAATTACAAAATATAACCATGGAAGAGAAAAAACTGATTACAATTAATATAAATGGACTTAACTCAGCTGTTAAAAGCAGAAAAACTTTCCATAAATTAGAGAAATTAAAATTTGTTATAATCTGCCTACAAGAAGTACATATCAAAAAGCAACATGAACAACTGTTGATATAGCCAAAATTAAGGAAAATATTTACTTCTTTGACACAATGCAAGAAAAGAGGAGTGGTTTTATACATTAAAGATATTATCCCAGTGAAATTGATCTATACCAATGACGATGGAAGAATACTAATGGTGGAAATAATGGACAATAATATGAAAACACTCCTGATTGCAATCTATGCCCCGAATGATAATCAAGAAGAATTTTATAAAAAATTACATATGAAAATAATTGAACTGGACTATGCTAATATAGTTATAATGGGAGATTTTAATGGAATTGTAGATAATAAACTGGTCTATACAGCACAGAAAACAACAAAGCAAAACAGTAAGACTCTCCCTAAATCTTTTTTTAAAATGATAGATGAAATAAACTTAAAAGATACATGGAGAGAAAAAAATGCTAAAACTAAACAATATACCTTCTACTCAAATAGACATTTATCATGGTCCAGAATAGATATGATATGGATGTCAACAGAATTGTTGAAGAGAAAAAGGAAATCATACAAGACAATTAGGGGAAACTATACACACAAGAGAATATTGATGAGGAAAGAGTTAAACAGTATTTACAGAATGCTAATTTACCCCAGATACCTAAAGAGATTGAAACAATGTTAGAAAGCAATATAACAATGATGGAGTTAACTGAAGCACTCAAGAAGCAAAATAATGGAAAGGCACCAGGCCCAGGTGGACTTCCGGCAGAATTTTATAAAACACTACAAGAATCATTGAACCTTTCATTGCTAGAAGTTATGAATGAAGTTATGTTAAAGAAGAAGATACTTAAATCATGGCCAGAAGCTTATATTACACTTGTTCCAAAAGAGGAGGCCGATCTATTACAAATCAAGAACTATAGACCTATTTCCTTACGAAATGCAGATTATAAAATTTTTGCTTCAATATTGGCAGAAAGACGTAAAAAATACTTAAACAATTTTATCCACCCTGATCAAAATGGATTTCTGCCAAAGAGACAAATTAAAGATAATATGAGAGTAATCTTGGACACTTTGGAATACTACGAGGCACACCCTGAAAAACAAATGGCTTTGATATTTCTAGATACACAGAAGGCATTTGATAATGTGAATTGGCAATTCATGTTATTACAGCTGGAACAAATGGGCTTTCCTAAAAAAATTGTTCAAGCAATAGAAGCTATATATCATAAGCAAACGGCAAAGGTAATGATAGAGGGAGAACTGACAGACACTATTGATATAAGAAAAGGAACAAGACAAGGGTGCCCACTATCACCTTTGTTGTTTGTGTTAACCCTGGAAATGCTGAACAGAAATATTAGAGAAGAAAAGGATATAAAAGGGATGAAAATTAAAAAGGAAGAATTTAAGTTGCAAGCATTCACAGATGATCTGGTTTTCATTTTAGAAGACCCACTAGAAACAGCATCAAAACTGATACAAAAGATAGAGGCATATGGAAAGGTGGCTGGTTGAAAATAAATAAAGATAAGACAAAGATCTTGACAAAGAATATACTATCAAGACAAAAGGAAGAACTGGCAGTTCTATTGAAAATTCAGGTCATGAATAAGATCAAGTACTTGGGGATACATTTGACAGCAAGATGCAGTACACTAAAAGAGAATAATTATATCAAACTTAAGCAGCAGATAGCGCTAGATTTGGCCAAATGGGAGAATTTACAACTGTCATTAATAGGGAGAATATCAACAATCAAGATGAATATATTACCCAGAATTTTATACTTGTTCCAAACAATTCCAATTAGGCTTGGAAAAGATTACTTTGAAGATTTAAATAAAATAAGTGTTGAAATATATATGGCAAGGGAAGAAGCGAGAATAAAGTTAAAACTTTTGCAAGATGCCAGAATAAGAGGAAGATTTGGTTTGCCTAACTGGGAGTTGTATTACCAAGCTACAAATGTGATGTGGGTTAAGGAATGGATAACATTAAGAAATACTGGATTGTTGACATTAGAAGGACATGATTTGTTGGGGTGGCATGTTTTTCTATGGTATAAAGGAACTAAAACACAGGGGTATTTTAAAAGACATTATATACGGGAGTCTCTGTGGTTAAACTGGGAGAAGACTAAAAGACAATGTTATTTGAAAATTCCAGTCTGGCTATCAACTATTGAAGCATTTTCTTATCCTATAATATATAAAAAGGAACAAACAGATATGGTGAAATATTGAATGAAAAGGGTGAACTTAAATCTATACAAAAATTAGAGGAACAAGGTATAAAGATGAATTGGTTTTCATTGCGCAAATACATTCACGGTATGATAAAGACTCTAAAACAGAAGGTTTCCTATGATAAACTGATTTAGATAAGATTTTGACAGGTACTGATGAAAAGGTGATTACAAAATTGTATGGATATTTATTAGAAATTAAACTAGAAGAAGAACAAGTTAAAGAAACAATGATTGCTTGGGGAAGAATTTTGGATATGGGATTGATTTAGAGAAATGGCAAAAATTGTGGTCTCAAAATTATAAAATGACAATGTCAACAGCATATAAAGAAAATTTGTATAAGATGTTTTACAGGTGGCATTTTTCGCCCGACAAGAATAGCAAGAATGTTCAAGAATAAATCCAAAAAATGTTGGAAATGTCATCAGACACCTGGCTCATATTACCATATGTGGTGGACTTATGCGGATTCTAAAAATTATTGGACTAAAATCCACAGGTGGTTGGAAAAAATGACAACAAAACATATAGACTTGAAACCAGGGATATTTTTATTGGGAATTTTACCTGAAATATATAGTAAAGACTTGAAATACCTGATTGTAAATGTATTAACAGCGGCTAGGATTGTATTTGCTAAAAACTGGAAAAATGAGAAAATACCATCACAGGAGGAAATCATTAAGGAAATATTGGAATGTGCTGAAATGAGTAGATTGACATTTGAAATCAGAGAACAAGATGATAAATAATTTTATAAAATTTGGGATCTATTCTATCAATGGTTAGACAATAAAACATGGTAATGAAATATGTAGATTCTTAGAAAATAATAAATATATAAAGATGTATTCTTTTCTTATTATATCTACAAAATGATTGTAGGATAGATTTGACATGATAATATGAACTGTCATAAAACAAATTAAGTAAAATATGATTATTTCGTAAAACATGAATGAATAAAAGTATAGTCAAATGATTGATTAACAATGATATTAATGTATTTAATACTTGATTGAAAATATGAGAATATATACAATGTAATTGTAATTGAAGACTACAAAATGGAAGCACAAAACAATTTTTAAACCAACCGGCACACTGTACGTATATATATGGAAGATGGCTTGATGTTTTTATGTTTTGTTTGTCTATGTTCATCTTAAAAACCAATAAAAAAATTTAAAAAAAAGAATGTCTCTATATGACCTGGATGAAGGAATTAGTGGCCTTAAAGAATAAAAGGTTATGGGACATGGAAGGCCCTGAACTTGGATGGCATACATATCTGTGATATGATAAAGCTAAAATAAATGCAGATTTCAAGAAATATATTGTGAGGTGTGTCATTTGTAGTGCTCGGAATAAATACAAAGAATTAAGGTTTTTTTCTCGAAAATATATTTTTGGGTGTCAACCCAAGAAGCCTTTTCTAGGAAGGAGATGACAATGAATTCCTGTTTATAACTGAAATAAAGGTTCACTTTGTATTAAAATACACAGTTTTGAAGCTGCTAAAAATGAATTTGACATGATACTCTGTACCAGTGATGAATGACTTGTGGCTAAGGCTGATAAAGTGTTGTTACAGTTAAATCTAAAAAGTGGATCTGTTAAACGTTGTATGAGTCAGTGGGCAAGAAATTTTGGTTATAATATAATGTTAGAGCAATGGGAAAATATGTGGACTAAAGGATTGAAATTCACATTGAATTATACTTTTAAAGAGAACTTCTATAAAATGATGTGCCAGTAGTATTTGACACCAGATAAACTGCCAAAGGTGTAAAAATTACCAATGTAAAAGGAGGATTTTTTATTATATGTAGTGGACATGTGACAAGGCAAAGAAATATCTATCACTTAATTCAGAAAATTTTAAAAACAGACTTACAGTAGAAACTTTCATTTTAGAATATTAAAGAATTGAAAAAGAAATGGAACTTTGTAGCAACATTTGATAACTACATGTTGATAACTGCAAGAATTCTATACACCCAGAAATGAAAAGAAATGAAGAAGAAGATTCCTCCTACATTGGAGGAATCGATTGAAAAGATGATGGAACTGGAAGAGGTGGGATAGCTGACTGTATTAATTAGGGAGAAGAGTGTAAATAGTTTTGTGGTTTTGGGGAAACTGCTTTTGGACTTTTTGTGTGAAAGAGAAAAAAATGAAATTTTGATTTTGGGTTTTGACAATTAAGTAGATTATTGTAAAAATGGTTAGTGGTTATCATTTGTCATAACTAAAAAGTTGAATTGATTCTTGCTGGGTTTTTTAAAGAAAAAAAAATCTGCCTTGTTTCAAATAGTGGGGAGTAGTCAAAAACATTTGTGATATATTGAATTTTGAAAGAATACTGATTATATACTCAAGTTGAACAAGATGAAAAGTATATAACTGAAAAGGAAAACAATATAGTCATTAATCTCTAATACTTATAGACAAACTTCTCCAAGTATTGTACAGTTCCTTTGAGAAAAAAAAAGCTTTGCCAAACAAGTTGGAGTGATTTCTTGAGTTATTTATTTAATCATCATATTTCCCCATCTCTCAGCTCACCTAAATGCTTCAGGCAGTTTACAATAAAAATATATATACCATAATATGAAAGCATAAATAAGAACAGTTAAAAGAGAATTTAAGTGGTTAAGAGTAAAGTATCAAAAGTTAAAGAGTTAAAAAGATTTTTTTTAAAGTGGAGAGAACATTCTCAAAATACTAAACATTACAAAGATTGATTATTGCTCAACACTCATGCCACACTCTTTCTAAAGTCCTGCAATTCCTGAAATTTGTAACTCCATTCTGAGGTCCAGCTAGAATCAGTTCCTATATGTAACAAATTGGTTCGACAAGATTCTGCAAGTTCTTTAATTGCCAACAGCTCTCTCTAATTTCAAGGAGACTTATTTTTAACCTTACAATCCAGATTCCTTCAAGTGGAAAGAGGACCTGAAGAAGGCCATTTTAAATACAGATTCTGTGATGTGTTTTTGCAGTCCTTAATGTTCTTTGCAAAAGCTGTACATGCATAAAGGATTTTATTATACCTGTCACATAATAAGCATTGCATTTATGAAATGCAGAGCTATTTAAGTGCATTCTCTCTGTGTCATTACAATCCCCCACTGGAATCACGTTGAATCACATATTCAACAGAGAGACCCATTATTTCTTTCAGTCATTTCATGCTCACTTTTTTGCTTTTTCATATTAAATTAAGCTTGTGCTTTTTTTTTTTCAGTTTGTGTGACCTCTAACTTGATGCTATTAGAAATGCTTCCTCATTAGACCTCTTCAAACTTATCCCAGCTATCCCCCCCTAGATTTTTAGAGTACAGTGGTTAACAGTGTGCTTCAGGAAAGTAAGCTGGGGCCTTTAACCTTCAAGTAAGCTTCTTAAAGAAGTCTTATGCTATTATTTCTAGAGCTACTAAGTTATCTTCTGGACTGAAAGCACACAATAGCCCTTTTCCTGAAGCTAAGCTAATAAAATGGCAGACGAGAAATCCCTAGATATCTACTGTAAGTTCTAAAGAAGAGAGGTGCATTATAAATGTAAGAGAGTGTAAGAGAATACAGGGCATATCATGCTGTATGGCCTGGATTCAACTGCATTACAGAGAACACTAGAGCAAAGCCTGGAATAGCCAAGTGCATGAGTTACGTCCCCCACCTATGTACTACTTAAAAGCTGATTCCTGCAGCAGTTAATTGGGTGAAATGGTGCACCACAAGGTAAAACTTTTTCAACAAAAATACCTTAAGGGGTACTCCAACTTACAGAATGTTTCCAAAATTCAGGACCCATAACTCCTTCAGAATTGAAATTTGACAATATTTAGAAAAACATTTGATAACGTAAATATTATTGTAAACCAGTTTCTGACATAATACAAAATGTCATAAAACATTCCCCATGCTGATGTTAGCTATGTTCAACATAGTCTGCTTTCAAGGCTCTGGCATTGTTAAAGGCATTAAGGAAACTGGTAAGGAAATATCTCTGAAAGGATGACCCAAGAGGTCATAGGTTGTCTAGTGTTTGTGTGAAAATGAATAAAATCCTGATTTAAACCAATATAATTTGGCTTAATGAAAGGTGTGAGCTTATCCATAATGGCTTGTTTTCTGGCTTCATTATGAATCACTATTGGCTTGTTTTTTTTAAAAAAAAAGGGGGGGGGTAAAGAAAATCCTGGTCTTTCAACAAATCCTGAACAGGATGATTCATGATTCCATTTCTGATATTGAGTTGTTTGTGTCTGACTGATGTTTGTAGGTTGTCCAGTTTCTATGCTGTTTCTACAATATGGGTTCTTAATTCTTTTAATATTATGTTTCCAACTCTGTGTTGCTTTAATTTGCACTCTTTCATTGTTGTATATACACCCATGAATTGCTTCAGAGATTGAGTAGCTTTTAAATCGATTAAATAAATGATGTGAAAAGCAAAGCATGGATGAGCATGTTGTGTGCTCAACTCAGCAAATTATCATCAGGATTGTAATTTTCCTCTGAAGATATCTCAGAGATGACAGAAATGGCTTCAGAGCTGAGGAGAGGGAGCAGTGAAGGCCAGGCAATCTCACCATTAAATATTTTTTATAGCAATAACATGAGGCAGGTGTGGTGGGGGATTCAACAAATTACAAACCATCAACAGACCAATGTCATCCCTGCTGAGGGGGATGCTTTATTGGCAGAGGAACTGAATCATTTTTTGCTCACTTTGAAGTGGAAACATCAGAGACAGATAAAACACAACTACCAGCCAATTGTAGCCCCCACCTCATTGTGGAGAAACAGGAGGTGAGGAGCATTCTGAGCGCTATAGACCCTAGAAAGGCTGCTGGTCCTGATGTTATCTCTGGCCAAGTGCTTAAAGACTATGCTGATCAGTTGGCTGGAGTCTTTACCAGGATCTTCAATCGGTCTATATCCCAGTCCGCTATTCCATCTTGTTTGAAGTCTTCCACCATTGTTTCACTGCCAAAGAAGTTCCCTATCAATAACCTCAACAATTACAGACCAGTGGCACTCACTCCTATCATCATGAAGTGCTTTGAGAAATTGGTCTGCTAGCACATCATTTCTTGTCTTCCGCATACATCTGATAAACACCAGTTTGCATACAGAAAAAATAGATCTACAGAGGACGCTATAGCCTTCATTCTTCACACTGCTCTGACTCATCTAGAACAACGGGAGGGCTTTGTGAGGATGCTTTTTGTGGATTTTAGTTCTACGTTCAACACAATTCTTCCACACAGACTAGTGTCTAAACTTCTGGACCTTGGGCTTTCTAATTCAATCTGCCTTTGGATTATGGATTTCCTGTCTGGCCGCTCACAGAGGGTCAGATTAGGTAATCGTACCTCTTCAGCCCTTATTCTTAACACTGGTACACTACAGGGTACACTACATGTTGAGTCCCTTACTCTATACTCTTTATATTTCTAAATTTGCAGATGATACAACAATGGTGGGACTTATCTCTGGGGGGGATGAGTCTGCCTACCGAGATGAGGTGGACTGGTTGCTTTCATGGTGTGGAGACAACAACTTGGTCCTCAACACCAATAAGACCAAGGAGCTTATAATGGATTATAGAAGGAACCGACCAGACATCCAGCCCTTGCTTATCAATGGAGACCAAGTGGAGCAAGTGGCCAGTTTTAAGTTTCTGGGTGTTACCCTAAAAGAGAATCTGACCTGGGGTGTCCTCATTGCAACCCTGGTCAAAAGGGCCCAGCAGAGATTATACTACCTGAGGCTTCTCAGAAAACAACATCTGAATGAGAAACTGCTGGTGACCTTCTACCGCTGCACCATAGAGAGCATTTTAGCATACTGCATCTCTGTATGGTTTGCCAATTGCACAGTGGCAGATAGGAAAGCAGTCCAGAGGGTTAATGTCATTGCTCAGAAGATCGTTGCTTGGCCTCTCCCTTCTTTGGAAGAGTTTTATAGCTCCCACTGCCTTAAGAAAGTTCAAAACATTCTTAAAGATCCATCACATCCTGAGAACCTTTTTTTTTGAACTATTACCATCTGGCAGATGGTACAGAATAATATAAACAAGGACAAATAGGCTGAAAAACAGCTTCTATCCCAGGGCAGTAGCTCTTTTGAATTCTGCTGTATAGTGCAGTGTTGGTGCAGTGTCAGGGGTTTCCAGTTCAATGTGTGAAGGGTGAAGGTTGTGTGTTTGCATTTATTTTCATGCTCATGGTCATGTTGTGCACTGAAGATGGTGTTTGATTTCATTGTATGAGGTGCAATGACAATAAAGTAACTAACTAACTAACTAATTATGTCTTCCTTCTTTTTGTTCAACACAGAGCCCTATAGAGCCATTTGCACAGGAAGAATTTCATATAACTCCCTGTCCCTTAGATATCTAAATAAGCAATGTAAGAAACCTTCTCTCATGGATCTCATGGAAGTTTTAACATCATGCGCAATATTCTTTTTATAAATTATATTATGTCATCCTAGAGATGGCCAGCAATCATTAATAAGACTGGGTGACTCAGTCCTGATTTAATTTCATTTGGAAATTCAACATTGAAAAAGGGCACACTTAGATTCAAGATCTGGAAGCAAGCCAATTCAATCTGAAATACTTTAGGATCTGAGGTTTTTTTAAACATTCAACTATCTCTGCTGTATCTCCTTTCCAAAGATAATGTTAATGAGAAAAGTACTTAAATCTGTCTAACAAAAGGTTTAGACCAGGGGTGTCAAACTCACGTTGTCACGGCGGCATCATTCGATGTATCGGAACTTTTTCCCCCTTTGCTAAAGCAGGTGTGAGCATGGCCAGCATGTGAAACATCTGGTCCATGGGCTGGGACTTTGACAGACCCAGTTTAGACTGTCAGAACCAAAGTAGCATTTATCCAATGCTGACTTAATTTTTAAAAAAAAAAGTTTGAAAAAATAAACTTTTTTGTTCAAATTTCTAAAGTGGTCAACTTTGGCATGATCCTAAAGACTGATGAGGTGGGGTGTTCAGATCCTTCTGATCATTGAATTTCTAGGTATGTACCTGATTGGCAAGCTGGTCCTATCTAGTAAAGGCCTTCTTTGGCTTTCATGTGGTATAGAAACACAATATATACTAGTTTGGGTAGGCTTGAACTCATACTGAGGAGTTAAATTGGACTCTCAGTTGTGTTGGTAGTACCAACACTGTAGTGTAATATTTCATTAGCACAAGAAAGTGCAAGGTTAAATGTTTTAAGAGAAAGTGAAAGGATAGCAATATTATACTTGCTACCATAAAGATCTCTGATAGACATAAAGATAAATAGTGATAAATTGGTTGACTACTCATGTCAATGTCAAAGAGCCTGCACACAACTCATCCTTCATTCAGTATTCTCCATAAATATAAATGAAGTTACGGCTTTGTACATAGCTGAAACAGCCCCAGAAACAGCAGAAAAATCACTAAATCCATCAAGAGCTTTTTTTAAAAAAACTTTGAAGCCACCTAATTCAGTTTGCTACTTTGAAGCTAGTCCCTGTTGCAATTTAAGAATCTGTTTCAATGAGTCTGATGATACCTTTGTTATTAAAGGGCATATGCCTTTGCGACCAACAATATATATATATATTAGAGCTCACAAAAAAACCTTATACATTTTAATAAAAAGTGTTAGAAAAGATGATAATACAGTCCTTCTAGTTATATTTTTTATTTTTTGTCACCATAGAGTAATACAGCTGCCCTACAATGTTTCAGTGAAATGGATTTTTTGAAGATTTATTGAATTGGGCACCTCTTCAAAAATGTTTATAGCCATAGTCATTAATATTCATAAGTTAAAGACTGTTAAGAAATGGATGCAGGAAGAAAACTATAGAAGATGGCCATGTAATATTGAAGTTCCTGATTTGAAACAAAGCTTAAGGATTTTCTTGGACCTGCGAAAGTAGAAAGTATATTTTAAGAAACTCATCAATGGCAAATAAGGTTCCAATATAGGAGAATGTTTGTAGATCAGAGTTGAAATGAGGGGTCCTTGGTGCTATCTGAGCTTGTTTGCTTTCTTCCTGATGTTTTAATATGCAAAGTAGGTAACATCGTTAATGCACTGATGATGTTACCTAGTTTGGATAATGAAATGTCTGCAAGAAAACAACCAAGTTTGGAGTTCACCAAGGAACCCTTATAAATAAGCTTCCATGTGAGAGTAGCTGAATGGAAGAAAAGCTGAGTGGGAATTTCTTTTAAAAAAGAAAATGAAGTGCACAGTCAAAAAAAATTCTATTAAGATAAAGAAATGCAGGGCAACAGAAGAATCATGTGATAGTTTAGGAGGGAGGACAATGAGGAAAAAAGTAGGGATGTGGAAGTGAAATGTATGCAAGATAAAAAGAATAGATATAGATAACCATAATTGTAGAAAATGTAACAGAAAAGGTGGAGCTCCAAATAAAATGAATGATATGATATGATGATGTGATATGGATATATGATAATAAAACATTTAATAATAGCAGGTAAATCATAAATCCACAACAAGATAACACAGGACCACAGTAGGGCAACTGAAAAGAGCAGGATCCATGCTTAAGGCTGAATTAGCTTAAATGTTGAACTGCATCCAAGCTGGACAAGATGAACTACATCCTTGACTACTGAGGAATTTGCTGATGATCTGCCCAAATTTCATCTTTGGAAATCTTAGGAATTTGTGAAAAGCCAGATGGTCAATCACAAGAAGATAAATATTACCCATAATTTCAAAAAAGATAACAGAAGGATCCAGGTAATTGCCAATGAATGAACCCAATATCAATAATTAGGGAGATTCTAGTGGAGATTGTAGAGGGATCAATGAAAATTTACAGATAATGGGATGTAATAATTCCATTTCACTCTCCTGTGATAAGTCACCATGGAGTGCCTTGAAACCTAAGTTTTTTGCCCCTCTTGTTTAATGTCTATGAAAGTGTTGGGTAGGTCATTCATTAGTTTGGAAAGATTCAGTGATTTGATGGGTTTTGGGAGATTTTCCATATTTGGTCCTGAATGGAGTTGCACTTCCACCTTCATGTGCAATTTGGAAGTCTTGTTGGAATCATAGCCCCTGCTTGAAATCAAGTAGAAGCTGTAACCTATGGAAGGCCATTTAAATTCACATGACCAGGAAGACAATTCATTTTATATGGCAATTATACACAAAGTTGTGAATACCAATGCCTCACATTTAGTTTATTTCAACGTGATCCACATAGAATTGCCCTTGAATACCTCTTGGAAGCTGCAGCTGCTCAAGAATATAATGTCATGGAAAGTTATGGGCATGCATGTAACACCATTGGTCGGTGAGCTGTCCCAGTTTGCTAGTTGGCTTCTAGTCACAATTTAAGGTGCTATAAAGCTCTTTGTATGCCTTTGTTATTTGAGTGTTCATTTATCTTGCATAACATTTCCACACTTATTATATAAACTGCACCTGTTTCATGCTCATTATGCTTAATCCCATACAGTAGTCTATCTTCCCTCCTTTATGTCATCTTATCTTTCTCTTTCAGTAAAAAGAATTATCAAATCTCTTTCCTTCCTATGGGAATGACTTCCTAGAGATATGTACTTATTTATACATATGTATATCTTACATGCATAGACACATATATACTATACTCTAAACATACAAAAATAAGTTACATTTACACATACAACCTTAAACTACCAAAATGGAGATGCATGTAAGCATAAGCAGCCGAAAGTTCAAGATGGTTTTTGAAGGGATTTTGTTATTATCTGCAACCCTGTGCTAGAGTAATAAGAAAGTTAATGATTTCAGACTCCTTTGAGTTACAATGGAGTACTCAGTGGAAATTCTCACTTATGCTCTTGCTTTTAAATTTGATTCTTGAACCTTTAACACAAATTATTCTAAAGCAATCTTTGGTCATTATGGGTATTACTTTGGTGAGATGTAAGTGTAAATTATTTTTACATGGCAATGACATTTTAGCAATTTTGGATAAGTACTCTACTTCTCTGCTTCATTTTAAATGGGTAGACAAGATTTCAGAAATACTATAAGATTAACTGGGTGAAATCTTTATTTTCCTTAGTTTCCAATATATTAACACATTTATACAAAGAGTTGGGATGTTGATTTTTAACTGATTGTTTTAAGTATATTACTTGGAGCTTTATATTCCCCAATATTTCTAAATATGTGGAAATAAATATAATGAATCTTTTAAAGAAGATTGAACTAGGTATCAATGGATGGGAAATTAATGTCATGAAAATGAATGCTGTCTCTTGCTTCATTTATTTCTTTAGAGGTCAAGGAGAACATCAGGGATCATTGTGAAGTCCTAAACCTCATTAATAGAAACCAGAGGAACGTGGAATTAATTTAAAGAAATTATTAAGCATGAATATGAAAAGAAACTGCCAAAAATGAAGAAAGAGATGGAAGCAAACTGTGTGTGTGTGTGTGTGTGTGTGTGTGTGCGCATGCGCTAGAACTTTTAGTATGTTCCAAGACTGCACTACTTGGAACTTTGTCATGCCAGGTGATGCCAAGAATACGACAGAGACAGTGCATATGAAAGGTGTTCAACTTTCTCTCCTGCCATGCATAAAGAATCACTGCAGTACAAGGGTGTGCTCAAGACACTGGCTCTATAGATCTGAATCTTTGTATGTTCTGTCAGCTTCTTATTAAGCCATACTCTCTTTGTAAGTCTGGAAAATGTGGTGGCCACTTTACCAATATGTTTATTCAGCTCAGTGTCTAAAGAGAGAGTGTTGGACATCGTTGAGCCAAGGTACACAAAGTGATGGAATATTCACCTAAATATGACAAGCAACAAAAGAAGAATCATAAGTCACAGATCTAACCATGCTGTGAAGTTAAACCCACAAACATAGCTTTATCGAAAGTTAAAGATTATATTTTTTAGAGTGGACACTACTGCATTATATCAAACATGAATTGGAAACTTTGTTAATGTCCCATCAATAGTTTCATATTCTTAGAATCATTAAAATGGTATTAAAATATATACAATTCATCTTCCATTTAACAGTGGGTTGTCTGGATACAATATCTTGTGCAGTAACAATTAAAGTTTACATCCATGTTCATTACTTTAGTATTAATTCTCTATTCTTATCTTATTCTTATCTTGTTAATATACATAATAACTCTATTACTGTAACTATTGCTATAAATTAATTTTTTTTTTTAAAAAAAGGTATCAAAATATTTAAAATTGAAGTTGATTCACCCAGTTTTTATTTGGAATATATTGGGTTCCTCAAAGAATCTATTTGAAGGGATGGACATTAGAATTTCACTGTTAGAGATGTAAATTCCTTGAGAATTAATTCATCCTATGAATTTTGGACACTTCTCTGGTACACTATTTTAATGTAGATTCATGAGGAAATCTTTAAATGTTAAATTTGTTAATATGATGTTGAATTATATATCAAAGCTCTGGAACCTGACTATCTATGAGGAATTATAGTTATACAATGCACTGGGTTGGGTAAGGAATCAATGAAAAATGGCATTATTCCAGATGTAAAGGGTTGGCTTTTGGAAATGTATAACCTATCTGTCCTGGGAAAAAAATAATATTTTATATTTATCAAAGGTTGAAGCAATCTGTTCTTTCTCTTGACACAGATTTTATTGCATTTTACAATAATATTTTATCTAATTATCATGTAGTATTATATGGTATATTTTGTAAACCAATAATTATCTGTATTTAATATAAAAGATGAAATTCTTTTTTCCCCTATTAAATTTTGTTACTGTTGTTTATCTTATACTTTGCTTATACTGTGTACTGTTGTAAAAATAAAGAATAAAGAATAAACAAATACAAATAGTTACTTGACAACATACATTTAATAAATAAAATCAAAGTTTAAAAAGAGGGTGCACTGTAATTTCTTTATCAGCAATGATGAAATATCTTAACATTTGTTTAGTGAAACAAACATTAAAATTGGAAAAGTTGATAGAAATTCCTTTTAAAATAACTTCTTTTCTTTAGTATGTGTTTTCTTCCAGGCTTTCTCTTAAAAAAAAAAAGTTCAGAGGATTACCATTTACTTATTTTTTCAACCATCTGTTTAGAAGTTAAAGAGATATATAACATATATCCCTATAGGATATATAACATATATCCTATCCCACTTCCTTTGCCAAGTAGACAGAGCATGGCGGCAACCAACTTAAGCAATTTAATCCAAATGAACATGAGCACTTGAAGTAACATAACATGGGAAAATATATTTTGGAAATACAACAGAAAAACTTATTCTGAACTTACTTTGAAGGTAAGCGGTGGCATCCATTTCTAACAAGCAACAGAGTAGTACAGTTAAGCCCTAAACCTCTGAAGAAAGATGAAAGAATCAAGCATATTTAGCCTTGAGAAAAGAAGGATTAAAGATATGATAGAATTCTTCATATACCTAGAAGCTTGCCATATAAAAGAAAGACATGTTGTCTGTTCATTCCAGGATGCAGGACATGGAACAATGGATTTAAGTTACAGGAAGGCAGTACCTGATGTTTTCTAACAATAAGAGCAGTTTGACAGTGAAACCAATTACTTAAAAAAGTGGTGGGCTCCCTTTCAGTGATGTGCTGAGTGAAAGATAGATAGCTTTCTTTTAGGATTGATTTAATTTGGATATTGGGGCTGCTTGAAGTGGAGTGGAGTAGGAGTGGAATGGAATGGAGTGGAATGGAATAGAATAGAATAGAATAGAATAGAATAGAATAGAATAGAATAGAATAGAATAGAATAGAATA
>NW_020769309.1:8200617-8256811 GCF_900518735.1 Pseudonaja textilis
TAGAATAGAATAGAATAGAATAGAATAGAATAGAATAGAATAGAATACTTTATTTGGGCAACTGTGATTAGACACACAAGGAATTGTGTGCATAACAGAAGTGGTATTCAGCAGGTTCTGACCTCTTCTGGAGAATCGGTAGTGAAAATTTTGAGTAATTCGGAGAACTGGCAAATATCACCTCTGCCTGGAGATTTTACAATATCCTTCCTCTGCCACACCCATCAAGCCATGGCCACAGAACTGGTAGTAAAAAAAATTGAATCCCACCACTGGTGCATAAGCTCTCAGTGTACATACAAAACAACATACAAAACAACAAAGGAATAAAATCATAATAGTGACATCAATAAGAGAAAATAGTAGAAAAGAAGGGAAGACTAATAGAAATACAGCCATACTACAGGGTAAATATACATAGACATAAGACAATACTATAGGAATTAGGTGTTCAGAGTGATGGCATGTGGGGAAAAACTGTTTTTGTGTTGGTTGTTTTGGCATGCAATACCCTGTAGTAGCATTCCAAGGGGAGAAGTTGGAACAGTTTACAGTATGTGAGGAGTCTGTAGGTATTTTCTTAGCCCACTTTCTTTGCAGTATATAGGTCCTCAATGGAAGGCAGGCTAGTTACAATTGTTTTTTTTTCTCTTCCTGCCAGGCATTGTACAGCTTAAATGGCCTCTATTATTCTATGATTTATATATACACACATTTTATTTTTTAGGGGACTATATTAAACAAATATAAATGATTATATTATTATTAGAGAAGCAGAGTAAATGACCTACAAATGTTATATGGCACATCTTCAGATTGTTCAACATTATCTGATTCCAAAGTAACATGATGTCATGCATTAATTCATTTCCTTGGGAATAAATTAAATGAGAATATTAAACTGAATCCATATACAGTGTTTAAAAGCTCTATTCATTTTAGTCCTGCCAAATACCAGAGCAATTCAAGTTTATGATCAATTTTTCTTTCAGTCTCTGTTCCCTTTCATTTCAGTTCTCCTTGACCAACTGTCCTATTCTGTTCTCGGTAGTAAGAATAACATTATTTTGTTGAGGTGACTCCATTATGTTCTCCTATAAAAAAAATCCTATAGTAATATCAAAAATGCATACCAGCTTCCATTTCAGATTATCTTTCAACTGCCATGATGTTCAAGACAAAGTAATTCTCTCTGTAAGTACCAGGCATAAAAGATAAAAATGCAGCTTCAATAATTTAATTTTATTAAAGTATGACACTATATTCACCATCTTTTTTTTTTCTTTTAAGAGATTGACTGGCAGAAAAGTATCTGCACTGAGACTTCGGCCCTGCATACAGCAATCTATGGAATTTATTTATTTGACAGAAATATCTTATGCCAGGAACCTATGAACCATGGTTGCAAGTCAACTCTTCACATCTATAAAAGTCAGCTCCCCGGATCCTGTTTTTTGATCTGATTAATCTATGATGTAGAGTGCCTTTCTTATCTCTTATTTACACAACCACAATCTGAGGTGGTTTAGGCTGAGAAATAGTAACTTTTCTTTTTGAAAACCACCTACTGAGGTTTTTTTTATTGAACTGAATCGAACCTTAACTTTCTACTCACAGGAAAACTTTGTATGGTGTAATATATTGTTAAACTTATATTAAACATGTTAAGGCATCTTTTTTCCAATTTGATATTTTTTCTGATAGATTTGGATTATAATCCCAGAATGCCCAGCCAGCAGAAAGCAAACCAGGAAAAAAAAATCCCTAAAATCATTTTTATATTGTCTGATTTTCTATTTTAAGGGAGGAAGCAAGGAAGTTCACTTTTAGAGCATTTCTGAAAGTGTTCAGGAAAATAAAAGTGGGACCATCCAATGTAATGTTTTAGATTATTCAGATGAAGGGCTGTTTTAAACCCCAATAAATGATGCGGAAACTAAAGCTGAATGAGGCAAGAAAGAACATATTTATTTATTCATCCATTCATATATTTAAACCCTACCTTTATTGATAAATAAAACAAGATGTCGAACATACCTAATATCCCTTCCTCCTGTTATTTTCTCCACAACAACCCTGTGAGGTAAATTGGTCTGAGAAAAAGTGACTGTCTTAAAGTAATGCAGCAGGCTTTCATACTTGAGGTGGAAATAGAACTTACAGTCTCCTGGTTTCTACCTTCTTCAGTCTAGTAAAATGTCTACAAATGTCATTTCTTTTAAATGTTTGTTTTCTTTGAAAGGAAGTAACATATTTTACTCTGCATGCTGAGTTCCACAAAGTGGCCAAATATTTATTTAAACAAATATCAGTAGAAGAGGATGCAGATTTGTCTAACACATATCCTTGCGATTTCCATTATTGTGGGTTAACTGCAGTTTCTGACATATGCTAGCAATCAACTGTCCTTGGGCATCTAAGGTCAGATTCATCCTCCAGCTTTTTGAAGGTAAGACATTAGTTATGTACTGTAATTGCAGTTAAAGGTAGCGGTTGACTCTGGGGGTAAACCTGTAATAATTATTGGTGGTTACAGCTGCATTTACCCATGTTAAGATTTTCATATTATACAAAATTACAGTTTTTATTATCAGCTAGGTCCTCACTGGATCACTTTTTAAATGTTTATTTTCAACAAGCAATTTTATTTATTTCGCTAAATGAAAATGGCTATTAATATGTCATTAGATTGTCAAACATTTCATCGACACACATATTGTCAAGCACATTCCCCCTTCATTAGTATTCATAGGTACAAATCCCAAAGCAGTTTGTTTGTTTACTTATTTTTGGGCAGCTCATAGTTTAACAGAAGATTATTCACAAAATAATCAAGTAGATGAAAAGTTAACATTTGTATCTCCAAGATACAAAGATTAGAACTGTAAGTTATTGCCTGGACTTCCGGTTTGAGCTTCTTCAGCAACAGACCGAAACCTCATCTCTGCAAGGCTTTGATCCGTGCTTGCTGCTGGAGCACCCGGAGCCAGCTGGTTTCGGGGCTAAGCCACCCCATAGAGGTGGTGAAGAGGGGGTAGACTGCTAGCAGGGTTGAGGAGAGCTGCATCTCTCCTCCCCAGCTGGCCATTACTCCCTTTCCTGAAGGCAGTTGCAGCGGTGGTCAGAAATGGTCACCACAAAGAAGAACTTGACTGGAAAAGAATGTGCAGGAGGAAGATAAGAGAAAGTTTTGGTTGACCAGGTCAAACAGCAAAAGCAACAAATAAGGTACCTTGGAATTGAAACTATTAAAAAACAATAACATTGATCCCTAATCCCCTTATCTCTCTCTGCGAAGGAGAGAGAAAAGGGAAAAGATTCGGTTTTCTCCTTTTCCTATACTGACAGCTAAGAGACTTAAGCAAGAAATTGGAAAAAAAAAATCCACTTTCACATCAATAGGCATTTAATGCTGAAAATAAAAAGTCAAAGGGATAAGAAAGATCTCTGGATAATTAAAAGCTTTTGAAAACAGGAAAGGAGAGGAAAAGAATAAAAGGGTAGGATCTGGAAGGTTGGAGACTGCCTGGAATTAAAAAAGAATTTACAGCAAAATCTCAACAAGACTTCCAAAAGATACATTCTAACTGAAATATTGCAACAAAAACCCCAGGAAGAGAAAGTCAAAAAAGAAATAAGAAGATTTAACTCGGGACTATCTGGATCACTTGATGATTTCTAGGTTGGATGGATTCTTGGTTATTGTTTTGAATGACTAAAATCAATCAGGTGGTTGTTTAAAACTGTTTAAAATGGCTCCACTTTTAGAAGAACTGAAAATGGAACTTAAAAAATAGCAAGAAGATGCACAAGAAGGGAGAGGTTCTTTTGGCTTCATATTTCAGTTTTTAGAAATGGAGATTTGGAATTATGAGAAACAACAAGAAATGCCTGCAGAACAAGAAGATTGCAACAAAGAAGAAGCCATCTTTAATGAACAAGTAATCTTAGATGGGGGGAAAAAAGGAAAGAGGGGAAAGAGAATGGAAAGTTTAAGATTGGGAAAAACAACTCCCCCCCAAAAAAGTGAAAAATAAGTATAAAATCAGAAAGCAACAGAAGAGGGAAATGCAGAAGAGAGAATTAAAAGTAGAAGGGGGTAAAAGGAGGTAAAGGGGGTAAAAAGGGGGGGGGAGAAGATGAGAAGGAAGAAACAAAGGAAAAGAAGTTATAAAGGACAGAAGCAAAATATAGAGAAACAGGGCCTATTTAGAGATAATGGGTGAAAATTTAATGGAAAAAGGGATTCTGCAAAGGTACATAAGATAGTATGGTTATATTAGAAGCAGAAATAATTTTAGAAAATATGAAACAAAATGTTTGATAAAATAGCTATCGTAATTCAGTGGAATGCTTGTCAATAAATAAATGTAACAAAATGAATATTTAATGATTTACAAAACATATGTGAAGAGAAATAAGGGAAAAAATAATTATGGAGATTATATGTGTCTTTAAGGAAGTATGATACTTAATTGAAAGAAGTGTTAAAGATGTTAAGATTTTAATGATTATTAATGATAGAACTGAATTGGTATGGAATGAGGGTTTATAGTTACATATATTTATAATTTTTTTTTAAGAATATAGTGTGTATTATAAGAATGTACCAAGCAGAATTTAATTGGAAGTTATGTATTATGTATTATATTGAAGGTCATAACCTTAAGGTACATATTGAAGTTTAAATAAGAGTTGAATGGATGTAATTAAAAGATATAAAGGTGTCATACTCCAATTAGTAACTACAGGAGAAAATTTGTTTAATGAGAAAAGATAATATGAAATTGAAACAGAACAGACAAAAGTATAAATATAATGATTTGAATTGAGATGAGATAATCAAAATAAAATTGAGAAAATTAAGAGGGGAAAAACTATATAGAAAATGTAAAATAGTGTAAGATATGGAATAGAATACAAAAAGGAGCATGAAATTGAGTTTTGTGTCTGTATAAAGAAGTTCAACCCGGGACCATGCTATTTTCAAAAAAGATGTTGTACTTGTATTTCACACTTTGTGTGAAAACCCAAATAAAACTTTATTTTTTAAAAAAGGTTTTACCTGCCCTTTCCTTGGAATATGTATTAAGAAATGAAATGATTCTTTTTTTTTCTTTTTTCATTATACATTGACATCATATGGGCTATTTGGGCATATTCCATCATTGACTTACATTGAAAGGCCCTGGAACTATCCAGATGTGCACATTTAATTTTATTTTGTTTTATTTATTTTTAATTGTTGTCAAGGCTTTAGGAGAGACTGGGTTTCTGAAAGCACCCAAAACAAATCTAATGACACTTTGACCCAGCTATGTTTTTCCTCAGCAAGCATAATGGCATGACCTGTACCTATATCAGTGGCCATCATCTGTACTTGAAAGATAATTTCTACATTAGAGATTCAAGCTTGCATAGAATAGTCCAATCATATTAGGGATAAAATTGGGCTTCGGTTACATTTGGGGCACTCTGGCCAAAGTGTGCTAAAAACTTTATCTTAATTGGGAGTGTACATTTGTCAGTGGTCAATATTTATGGGTCCATCTGGTAATAGCCATGGCGTAGGGAGAACAAGATATTGGAATACACAATGAGTATACGTAAAGTAAAAATAGACATATTGTATGTCTATAAAATTAAGGAAAAGAAGAAGAATATAACAGATTTGAATCACATTTCTCTGACCTCATGGAGCTGATAGGGAAGTAAAAGTATAGGTTTAATTATGAATAAAAGAGCTAAAACATGTTATAATGCATGAACTAATGACATGGTGTGACATGTGTGTGTGTGCATGTGTGTCTTCTTCTTATATATAAAAAATATATGTATCTTTCTTTTATCTCATGCCTTTAATTTCTTTGATTTCTTATTCCTTGTCTATACTTGAACAATGTTTCTTAATCCAAAAGGGAAAATGAGTTTACCTTGCTGCAAATCAAAAGGCATTGCCAATTCAGTTTACAACTCAAATAATCATGATTCTAGCATCACTTCTTCCTCTCCCAGGCATATCAAGCTTATGCATAATAATCTCTCATTTGGTTGTCCATTCATCCATATAAATTTATATCATCTCTGTGAGACAATGGTTTATTTACTTCTAAATTCCATTTCTATACTGCCTTGTTTTGTTATCTGAATTTCTTTTTCAAGACTGTTTTCAAAGGCCAAAATATAGATATATATTTAATGAGGAGGAATTGAAATATTCACAGTAAAACAATCTGATATTAAAATCAAATGTTTTAAGAGGTGGACAATGGAAAAATATTTTGTTTCTTCAAATGACAAGAGAAGCAATTACAGACTCAATTGTTTACACCTGGCGCTGATTAATCAGAAATAAAATTACTGAAAGAACAATAATTATTTATTTTTTGGATGGCCTTCCTAAATCATAATATTGTCAGAGCCATTGTCTTTATAGCTAGCATCTATAGTAAAGAAGTATCCATACATAATAGCCAGAGAAAATAATTATGAAATTATTAAATTTTTGAGAGTCCAATTTTAGAAAACTAGATTCAGTAAAAGATAGAATCAGTAAAGTGAGCCTGCTTGTAAAAGAAATCTAATAGAATTATTTAAAAACTCAAGGGTCTGGTTGTTACTCAGAGCAATTTTACAAGCTTTGAAAGGACTGAACATTGGCACAGCTACACAAAAATACTTGAAATGAGGTCTATACAATGTGATATTATATGTGGTAAAAAGGAAGGTAAATAACTAATGACAAAAAAGTTATCACAAAAGCAGAAGGGGAGGATAAACTTTAGTACCTGAGGTTTACAACAACTCTAGTGGAAGAAGAAGAGAAGGAAAGAATGCACACAGCTTGCTTCATGGCTCAGGAAAAATGATGCAACTATTTACAGAATGAACTGAAGTACCTCATTTATACTTTCTTTTTATTGTAATGGGGTGCAGTGCATGAAACTTTAGTAAGATATTCATTATGAACTGTAGGGGTCCATGCCAAGGGAATGGTGTGACTGACACCACATGCTCCAAATAAATACGCAAGGTACCTAGATGATGGAATCCATATGAAAATAATTTTGTGGGCTTTGTACACTTAGAAATAACTAATACATTAAAATAAAAAGCTCTATTTGAAAGAAAAGTATTGTGAAGGATAAATATGTTGTAGTGCCTCCTCCTCCATACCTTTAGTTTAAGTAGGAACATTTTAATGCACGTAACAGGAAAATAAGTCTTGAAATGAGCTCTTTGGTTACTTGCTAGCAAGAGTGGATAAGCTTTTTAAACTCATCATGAAAGAATTTCATATTTTGTTTCTTTAGCCAGGTCTTGACAGTCCTCTGTCATAAATTAAATCAGATGCCCATAAGGGTATTCCTTTAATTCAGGGATCTTCAAAATTGATTTGTGGACTTCAACTCCCAGAATTCCTTCTCCAGTCATGTTAGCTCAGGAATTCTGGGAGTTGAAGTCCAGAAGTCTTAAACTTGCCAAGTTTGAAGACCCTTGCTTTAATTTTTAGGGAGAAAGATAAATCACATGGCATCATGCCTTGAATGTGGGGAATATGGGTATAAAATGGATGTAAAAAGGATGTAAATATGAAATATGAGGCTTACCATATTGCAGAGCCTTAGCATACTGCAACAAACTCCCGTGCTTCTGAACTTTGCTGAATTATTCTTTCAAAGTTTTGAGAATAACACTGCTATCCTAAAAACTGATGATTATGGCAGGTTCAAGGAAATTCATGGGAACAACGTTATGGAGTATACTGTAAAAACTGCAACTATGATTTTCTTGCTGAATTTTGTACTATGACTTTCTTGTATAATTTTGTATGTGTATATACATGTATGCATGCATGTAGGTGTGTGTATTGTGTGTGTGCATATACGTATATACATACATACATACATACATACATACTGGTACATGCATACTGGTACATACATACATACAATAAGTTGTTATAATGTAGTGAAGAAATTCCTTGCCTTCATTCTCATAATATGACATTTGCTAGCAAATTTCAATTCTTTAAGCTTTCATCTCTGCCACCAGTATGCAAAGAACTCATCTTGCACAAACTTACCAATCAGTGGTGGGATTCAAAAAAAAAATTTTTTTTTACTGCCAGTTCTGTGGGCATGGCTTGGTGGGCATGGCAGGGGAAGGATACTGTCAAATCTCCAATCAGAGGTGGTATTTGCCGGTTCTCCAAACTACTCAACATTTCCGCTACTGGTTCTCTAGAACTGGTCAGAACCTGCTGAATACCACCTCTGTTATCAATATTTAAGAACATGAATAATGTAACCCCATTTCATATCTTCTTGCAAAATGCTAAGCTTGTCAAAAAAATATCTTGAATTATCTACCAATTATTCTTAATCAGTTCATCAATTTTTATCATGTGAAATTCTTTAGTTCCTATCATAAATCATCCTCTTTTGTTCTCAGTTAGACAAATTTACTTTCCCTACTTTACCATTTTTTTTATTTTTTGGCCCAGCAAAGCACAGTACTTGTGCCAACATAATCATCCCCGTAAAAAATTTGCATTCAGTGGTGAAGTATAATTGGAGGGAATTTCTCCAGCAATTAAAAATTCAAACCTGGTGCATCATTAAATATGTTGTTGAGTACTCACTGCAGTCTTCCAAAGAGGGGAGGGAGATGGAAAGAGAGATTTCATTAAATAATGTCAATTCTTCTGGACCTAAAGAGTATATTATTTAAAAACAAACATTTTGTTCAATGACTTCTGTGATGTCATTGGAATTTTGATATATTAAGATCACTTTTTTTAATATCTAACACTTTTACATAATATGTGTTGAAAGCTTTGCAAGTAAGCTAGCATGAATTCATCCTAATGCAGAAAACTAAGTTAAATCTATTTGAAAGCAGGAATGAATAGAGAATTAAAGTTATTTTACACTTCACTTATCTTTGTTTAAGTGATTCAGAATGATTAATGACTTCATTAGAATTAGAATTCTTTATTGGCCAAGTGTGATTGGACACACAAGGAATTTGTCTTGGTGCAAATGCTCTCAGTATACATAAAAGAAAAGATACATTCATCAAGAGTCAAGAATCATAAGGTACAACACTTAATAATAGTCATAGGGTACAATAAGAAATCAAATCATACTAGGAAAGAGTCAGCGACAAAGTTACAGTCATACAGTCACAAGTGGGAGGGGATGGGTGATAAGGAGTGATGAGAAGATTTATAGTAATAGTAGTGCAGACTTTGTAAATAGTTGAACAGTGTTGAGGAAATTATTTGTTTAGCAGAGTGATGGCATTTGGGAAAAAAACTGTTCTTGTGTCTAGTTGTTCTGGTGTGTAGTTTTCTATAGCATCGTTTTGAGGGAAGGAGTTGAAACAGGTTATATCCAGGATGTGAGAGGTCTGTAATTATTTTCACAGCCCTCTTTTTTGACTTGTGCAGTATATAGGTTCTCGATTGAAGGCAGGTTGGTAGTAATTGTTTTTTTCTGCAGTCCTAATTATCCTCTGAAGTCTGTGTCTCTCCTGTTGGGTTGCAGAACCAAACCAGACAGTTATAGAGGTGCAAGATGACAGAATCAATAATTCCCCTGTAGAACTGTATCAGCAGCTCCTTGGGCAGTTTGAGTTTTCTGATTTGGCGCAGAAAGAACATTTTTGTTGTGTTTTTTTTTTTTTGATGATGTTTTTGATGTTAGATGTCCATTTCAGGCCATGTGATATAATAGAACCTAGAAATTTGAAGGTCTTTACTGTTGATACTGTATTATCTAGTATTGTAAGAGATGGTAGTATGGGAGGGTTTCTTCTAAAGTCTACCACATTTCTACGGTTTTGAGTGTGTTCAGTTCCAGATTGTTCCGGTTACACCACGGGGCAAGTTGTATAACCTCCTGTCTGTATGTAGATTCATTGTTGCCTCGAATGAGACCAATCACTGTTGTGTCATCCGCAAATTTCAGTATTTTAACAGATGGATTGTTTGAGATGCAGTCATTGGTATATAGGGAAAAGAGAAGTGGAGATAGCACACAGCCTTGGGGGTGCCCTGGGCTGATTGTACAGGTATCAGATGTTGATTCTGCCTAGCTTCACCTGCTGCTTCCTGTCTGTTAGGAATGCAAAGAACAGAAATTTGAGAAAAATATAAGCCAAATTACTTTATATACTAGTCTGTAATTGAAACTGTCCATTCTGTTGCCTTCCACAAAACTAAAACATTAACAATTCATTAGGAAAGAATAGACTAGACTAGACTAGACTAGACTAGAATAGAATAGAATAGAATAGAATAGAATAGAATAGAATAGAATAGAATTCTTTATTGGCCAAGTGTGATTAGACACACAAGGAATTTGTCTTGGTGCAAATACTCTCAGTGCACATAAAAGAAAAGATACATTCGTCAAGAGTCAAGAATCATCAGGTACAACACCTAATAATAGTCATAAGGTACAATAAGCAATCAAATCATACTAGGAAACAGTCACTATAAATATAAAGTAACACATAAATATATTTTCAGCTATTGAATACCTTGAGAATAGATCTTGTTTAGTTCATGCTATCAAACTATTGAAAAGTTGGAAAAGTCTTAGAAGAGCAAGTTTTTCAGCATAAATAATTACATATATTTCATAAAGAAGTGAGTTCAAGGAAAATTGTACGTGAAAAGGATATAAAAACCCTTCAAACGTGTGTGTGTGTGTGTGTGTGTGTGTGTGTGTGTGTGTTAATAGATATGAATAGGATAATGCTATTAAACTATTGAATACATTTGCAGGAAATCTAGTTGAAATTAGCTCTTAACTTGGATTGTTTCCTACAGATATTAGTCAACATTTAATTATAGGAAAGAAAAGGCAAGAAGAATATCACATATTATAATCATTCTACCCTCTCCTTTAAATTAGTTTTTATTTATTTATAGTTGATTTATGTATTTTAATACAGTATTGCTATTGTTAGCCACTCTAGAGAACATTGTTATGAGCAGCATATAAATAAAATATATCAGTGATTGAAAACCTGGCAAATATATAGGGGAATGTATCATGAGCATCTTTTTTCAATGAAAAAAAAATGTAACCTGTTTGGTTTTTCATAATATATGAAGGTATATTGAATGATATGATTAAATACAAAGTATTTGTTACAGAGAAAGTGCAAATACATAGATTATTTAGCAAAATAAAATATTTCCAGAGCTTTTTAATTTAAAGTGACTCCAAAGTATATAAATATACCTCACTCTCTAATTTTAGGTCTTTTATTACCTCCACCAATCAGCATGAAAAATAGACCCAAGGAACCTTTGGACAGCCATAAATTATAGCATTCTAATAATTTCCAACTTTGATCATTAGCTACACTCCTTGGGACTAATGAAATTGGAGCTTCATCAACTGGAGTTCTTCAACTTTTATGTAGATTAATGAAGCTTAAAAGTAAAGGCTTTTTTTTAGCCCTGCAATGTTTTTATTGTTATGATTAGTTGCACCATCAGCTAGATGTTAGACTGGATTTGGCATTTTTGTGCACCTATCGAGTCCTTCCAAATGGGGTGGAATCGACAGATGTCGTTTTAATAATACTGAATACAGGGAATGAAAACTGTTCCAAGTAAAGCTGCATTTTTACAAGTCTCTTGAGACTTTCCCAAAGATCTGGATAGGGAGATGTTACTTGATGGTTTTTCAAGGCATTATTATTACTATTATTATTGACATAATCAGCAGATGCCTAGATTGGAGTTTGCATTTTTTTACCTTTATTTAAAAAAAGGTAAAAAGGTCTCCTTCCCAAAGACCTGGAATAGGCAGAGATACAAGTGATAAACCATTTCCATATTTTAGTAAGAAAAGAACATAGGTTAGGTGAGATAAAGTGATTAATGATATAGTGCCTGATGATGGGCTTCTGAGTTCGAATTGCACTCAACATGCTACTGAGAAAATACTAAAGATCTTTCAGTTTATCATGCAGCTAAATGAAAGTCTTCCGGATATCTTGTTGCTGATGCTGCTGTGCAGAGAAAGAAAATCTGAAGCTCCAGACACCAAATTACAGAAAAAGAACATGAATGTGGGAAACTGCAGTGAATGATGAAATGTATTACAGATTGACATCTTGGGCATCATCAGATTGAATTGGATAGTTTCAGTCAGATGGGAATTAACATTAGAATCCCTCTCTAAATACACAATTGCCAGCTCTGGTAGATAAAGTCAAGAAACAGATACCACAAGAATGCTAGAATTCTTTACTGGTAGAAGCTGTAATAGCATAATTTTGTAATCCCAGTAATGTTTTCCTTACCTCTCTCATACTGCAGGGAAATGAGGCAGAGGGAAACTGGGTTTCTTTTATTTTATTTTTCTTCATTTCTGAGGCTTAAAACATGTTTTTATAATTATTGCCATACAGATTCTCAAAAAAAACAAAAACCTCTAGGGGTCTTTGTAATTAACCTCAATGTAATGTTCATTTAAATAACATTAAACTTACCCTGAACAATGAAATAATATCCACTTAAATTACATTTGTACATTCAAATATATTTAATTCAACTTTATTGGGATAAAGTTTGGAAGTATTCTATAGAACATATGCAAATCGTAAATCCTAATTTCTTACAATAGATATATTAGATCCCAAATCAAATTGATTCTGATTTATAGTCTAAGTAGAATATCAGCCATATTGCTGTATAACTTCAACAAGTTTGATAATGACACTAATTATGAAGAATAATCATGATATAATTGGCTTAAAGAATATGTAAGAAAGTTTAGCCTCAATGTCAAATGTCCCTATGCATTTAATATTGTGATACTTTTTAACAGAAACATCCAGTGGTTCAAGAACCAAATTGAAAATTAGAGACAAGAGCCTATCTGACTATCACAATGGATTTTAAAGGATTGACAGACAATTTCATTTGGGATAAAATTTAGCCATAGGTTGCAGAGGGCATATTGTAATCCAATGAACAAAATGTAATTCAGTGAAAACCCATACCTTTTCTAAAGTGCTTTTCATATATTCAATCTGGAATATATCAAAGGCTTTTTAAGCATCTAACAATGTTAGAGAGCTGATAGCAGTTTTTCACAGTTACACCCATAATATCAATTACCTGATGCTTGTATTAGATGCTTGTCTGTATTATGGATGATATTACTTTCAGCAGTCTCTACTCATGTTGCAATTAATATTTTAGCACCTGCATTAAAGAAATATATTGATCTAATACCAGAACATCAGGTAGAATCTTTCTCAGGTATTCATGTTATTGAAGCAATGTAGGGAAAATAGATTAAATAATGGACTGTAGACTATAGACAACTAACAACACAGGGACCACAAAGTCTATAAAAGTTCTATACAATGCAATAGAAATCCATTTGGTCTGGGTGCTTTTCCCAATTTTATAAATTGTAATGGAGGAGGGGAATGGGGAAAAGATTCAGGGTAGCCACATCCTCTTGGGATTTATCTAGTAGGTTAGAAGTTATAGCTTTAGATTTTCAGGATTCTGTCCATTAGGTGTAACCAAATACTGTATTGAATTTGATTGAATCTTGCTTTCTCATCTTCAGGCTTCAGCCTTTTGTTACAATTCAAAGGAGCCATTGTATTTGAACCCACTGGCCCATCCATCTAATTTATTAAACACATTGACATATATATGTTGCAATTAATCAATTATTCATAACAAAATATATATTGTAATTTGCATATTTGTAAAAATGAACTGTAGTCCCTCTCCTTTTTAGGGTTTTTCGTTGCCTCCAGTACAAATTAATAAACCATTTTTTGCTCAATGAAGATGTGCTGATGTTTGGTTTAAATGAACTCAAAGGTTCTTCTACAATCTACATGCAAATAGATTTTTAAAAGGCTTAATAATGAATGGCTTAATAATGACTAATAGTGAATGGCTATTCTAAAGTTAAGGCTATTGCACAATAGCCTTAATTTTACATGCTACCCAATAAAGATTAGAATCATCCAACATAGATTACGGCTCTATCTGGAAAAAGAAAAACTGGATGTTCAAGCTACATTTTAAAAAGGCTGAGGAACAAGAGATTTTATGACTGGTGCAAGCTGCATAACCAAAAAAGGCAAAGAAACAAAAAAGAAGCCAATATTTCTTTTTGCCATTCTATGAAAGCAAATGTTGGACTTTGCAGAAGCAAGATAGAAAGATGAATTTGAACATTGGTGCTGGAGAAGACTCAAGAGAATATCATGAATAACCCAGGAAACAAACATGGATTATAGAACAATTCAAACTTGAGTACTCTCCAGTATCACAAATGACCAGGCTCAAATTATTACTTTCTGAACATCTAGTTTGAAGATCTAACATCTTCAGTGGAATTTATGGAATGTCGGTGTTAATGTTCTTCTGTTTTATAAGGGCTTCAAGTGTGAATGTGTCAAGTGAGGGTCTTGTGATGGGTCAGGTGTGCGTCATCAGTGAGAGTCCTGTGATGGGCCTTGTAATAAGGAGGTTACATCAGGTCAGGGTCATTGGGAGGTGAATTGCTAGTGGGAGGGAGTTATGTGGATTGGTTGCAGGTTGGTGTTCTCTCATTGGCTGTGCAGTTGATTTGGATTCTGAGGGTTGCCAAGCTTTGATGAACTCACAAGCATGGTGAGTGGTAGTGTGGCTAATTATTTTTGTGTTTGCTCCAATTGAACTGGTGCTGTTTGGTGTTGGTGTGGGTAGAGATCTTGCTTAATCTTTACCCACACCAAGACTGAACAGCACCAGTGAGTTCATCAAACCCTGGCTCTCCATAAGCAATTCCATCAACAGACACATTGACCTACAACAAACCTATGAACCCCTCTAAATAAACCACACAGCCAACCAGAAAAAGCACAAACCTGCAGCCAACCCATGCAACCCCTCCCCACCAGCAGTTTACCTCCCAATGATCCTGACTTGATGTAACCTCCCATCACAAGAGCCTCACTTGACACACCCGCACCTGAACCTCTTGTAAACAGAAGAACACTGATACCGACATTCCCTAAACTCTGCTGAAAATGTAACCTAATAATGGTAATGAAATGTTCAGAAACCAACCCACAAGCTTGGAGAATGAATCTTCACCCTACACCTGAGCTACAGATATTTGCCACTATTGCAAACACTGGAAAGTGGTCAATCATGAGAACTGTGAGAGAATAAGGAATGAGAGAATACAATCAGGCAGAACCAGCAACCCAGTGTAACTTTTTGTAAAGGAATGTGATTGTGAGCAGGGGTGGGATTCTACCGATTCGGACAGGTTCGGGTGAACCAGTACTTCTGGTGAGCATTTGGCCCCACCTGTGAGGGATTTGGCCTCAGCTGTTTTATTCATAGGGGCTGCGGTAGAAGGTAAGTGTTAGAGCTGAAAATGGGCTTTTTTAAATGTGGTGTGCGCTCACCAGTTGAATCACACCACTGAGTGTGGGCAAGTATATTCCACTCTCTAAAATGATAGTGGGCTCTCTAGATAGAACTGAGCAAACAAACTCATTTTTCTTGCTTCTCTTATATAAGAAACCAGGGTGAAACCTGTAAGTAGAAAGTGGCAGCATATTGCCAAGTGGTTTTCCAAAAAAGCATTTTGCCAAGGGCACCCAACTATTGAGCAGTAAGATATAATTTTTTTTTGACCATTTACTTTTTTGTTAAGTTTTCAGAACATAGACAAGAGTTACTATAAAGAGATAAAATGTATGCAAGTTTTCTACAAGTTTTCAAATAAAGAGGCTGAACAGATAGACAAGCCTTCAGACCCTGACTTTGAGTTGCTATCATGCATGTGTTTTCATATACAGTATAACCAATATACCAAGCAGCTATCAGAAGATCCAGAACTTGGTTATTGGAGGGACTTATAAAGATGAGACAAAGTCATGTGAAGCCTTAGTCAAGGTTTCACTGGAATCTGTTCTGTTCATGGAAGCACTTCTGACTCAAAATTCCTCATTGCCCAAGAAATAATACTGGGGACCACTTCAGAGTTCACTGGATAAGACTTTAATCTGAAAAGAATATTTACTTTTGTAATGGAATGAAAAGTACTGAATTATATATTACCCAATATGGTTTTATGCTGTCATCTGAAGATTAGGTTGCCAATAATATGGAAGCATCCCTTGAACTATGAAGGCAGGCAGTAAAACAAATGAGATTTCCCTTGTTGCATGCCAAGGACATGAGCAGAAACAGCAACGTACTGCTTGTTACTAACTCAATTATTGGATTTTCTTATTTATTTGGCTGCTTTGACATTTAGACAGCTTGCTTTGTTTTTGGTGGCAGTACAGCACACTGAAGAAAGGTCAAGCATATAACATTTTTGCCTAGATGTCATCTGTAATACCACTGAGTTTTCAAATCTCTTCAGCTGACGCCTTGTAACATCAGAACAATTGATTTTGAAAGGAAGACTAAATAATCCATATTTCTGGTTGCAACATATGAGCTGAATCTACCTAAGCTTATTGCAAAGTGGCTGCTGCCCTTTTAGCACTTGAATTACATATTCTGCTTTGAGCCTATCAACTCATGCAAAAGAATCAAAGAATGGTTTTAAAAGCACTAAATCTGTCTTCTGCTCACTTGTCTGAAAAGACAAGTGGAAGAGTTTAGAAGGCATAATTTAGAATAACTAAAACATTGCTAGAGTCCTTCTTTGAAACCAAAATGGAAAAACACCAACTAAGGCATCAGCCAAAGCATGAGTTTAGGGACTAACCCCAAGTTTCCTCTAAAACCCATTAAATAATAACTCAGTTACCTTCTGTAGTCCAATCAACTAGGTCTTTTCTCCCTGCAGTAGGTTATTATAATAATCATATAATGCTAACAACACCAAGGGGCACAATAAATGACTTCATGTCACTAGTAAAACCAAAGAATGATTTATCTTCCAAAGAAGGAAGAAGGCAATTAGGAGCAATCATATATCAACCACCTGAGCCATATTTATATTCCACTGATCATCCATGACACTGAATGTATCACCATCAAACAATGTTGGAAATTCTCCAAGTATATTGGGGAAGCCATCTGGATCCATAAGGTGCCAAGTTAAAAAAAACTTAACTATAGAGCAAGGGAGTCCAACCTTTGCAACTTTAAGACTTGAGGACTTTAATTCCAGAATTCCTCAGCCAGCATGAGCTTTGTCAAATCAGTGACTTTGGTATACTTTAAAACTTAGACATGTTATTAGGGATTCGAGTCTAATCAGCTAGATACTTGTCAATATTATACAATGCACAACTGATTTCTAAGGAGATTCTTTAAAAAAAAATCATGGAGCTGTTCCCTTAACACAGGGGTGTCGAACTTGCATAGTCATGGCAGTGTCCCCTTCACTAAACAAGGCACATGACACATCTGACCCATAGGCTGCAAGATTGACATCCCTGCCTTAATATTTACACAATATTCAGGCTTTTGCTGCTGCTTCTTAGCTAGCTTCTTGTATTTTACACTATGTACCATAATTGTGAATGCATTTCATGTTGTACAACCATTTTGAAAAAGTTAAATGCTGTGTCAATGTTAGGTCAAATTAGGCTAAACCTTCTTGATGTTAAAGTTTGTTGCAAAGGTATGAACTTAAGAATGAAGGTACCACAGCTTTTCCTTTTACCTCACTGAGATCTTAAAAACGCAATCTTTATCATAGTATTGATAACAGTTCCGGTTTACTTGAAGTAATGTGCTCATCTCAATTTCAAAGAGAATACTAAGAACTCAGTGCAGTTGGGCGATATTTGTGTCCCATCATGATGAGGAATTAAATGCTATTTGGAACTGGATAAAGACACTGTAAAGAATAGTGGTCAATAAACTAGAAGAGTAAGTTAAGTGATTTTTTTTTCAAATTGAAATGTTCAAATTGTATCACACTGAAAAAAGGGAGGAAATCAAACATTTATATATACAAATTGGCAATTAATAGTATTTTATCTTGTACTTCTAAAAGAAAAATGCTACTTTTCTTTTAGTTGAAAAATATTTCTTTTTTTAGAATTAGTAGTAGCAACCTAGATGTTTTTACAGAATAATACCTGGGTTGTTTCTTCCCAGGAAAATTTGAAAACTTATTATACTTTATTTTGCCCAAGCGTGAAGGTTTTGAAGAGATAGTTCTTGTGATTTTAGAGAGAGAGCGAGAAAGAAAGAGACAGAGATTTACATATATTATTAACCACTGATTATTTTATAGAAAAAAGGTGCTACCCCAGTTATTGTTTACCTGCTACAAGAAGAAAAATGGCGATATACTAATGGATTAGGGTAAAAGCAAATGAAAAAAAGACAAGTTGTCTGAGAGCAAGATATTCTTTTGAAATAAAAGTTCATCTCGAGTTTAATAGTGGTGCCTAGAAGCCTACAAAAGAGAATGATGGAAAGCACAATAAAAGAAGAAGATTATAGTGCTGCGCAGCAAAATTGTTTTAAATAAAACTATCTCTCCAAGTTAACAGCGACTATAGTTCAGTTTCCCTATCTTGAGAATTAATTATATCAAATACTGACAATCAGAGTCCCCCTGGCCCCCTCAGTAATTATGCATATCAACATTGTGATGCATTTAATAGACATGACAGATTCATTTTATGGATTAAGGAATATTTCTTAGTGGATATTTTCTATTTTTTAAAAAAAAAAAAATGAAGATTTGGTGGGTTCAACATTCCACTCTGCCACATGGCAAGCTTCTAAACTGGAAAGGACAGCTTAATTAACTGTTTGATAATGATTTAAATTGTTTTCTGAAACTCAGTGGTCTTTTTTTAATGGTGTAATCTAATAGCAAATTTGACAGCATTTTGCAAAAATCTGTTGAAAGGCCAACAGAAGAGAATATTTGTATTTTGTATAATGCAATATACTGTATGATATCCTAATGAAGGAACTACCAACTCATACAAACAATCAAACAATAAACAACCTCATCAAGGCATCACCAAAAACACCCCAACCAACATTGTCAGAGCAAGCCAACTGCATATAAACAGAAAGCAAACCCTGATGATGATGATGATGATGATGCACTGATGGTGTTACATAGTTGGGTAATGAAATGTCTGCAAGAAAGCAACCAAGCTCCAAGACCATCAAGAAACTCCCCCAAGTGTTGAAAGAATAATAAATAGTAAGATCAAAATAAAAAGTAAGATCACTCTCTAAAATTCCATAATAACTTGAATGGAAATAACTCATGACTTTCTGATGAAAGGTAGAAACTCATTCCTCAACTTCAACAATTTGTTTGCATTTCCAATTAAACATATGCTCCACATTCCAAATTGCTTTGAAAATATACTTGTCAAAATGGAAACCAGATGCTTTAGAATATGTGGAATGATATGTGTTCTGTCCTCACTGCATGTTGGTCTGTGTGCAACTCGACATGCCTCTTTCAAAATGCTGGTCTTCTTTTTCCTCCAGATTTCTAAGCAAGCCTGGAAAAAAAATCCAAGACAAAACCAAGATCCTTGTGAAGTTCATCAAAAGCAGTGGTGGTTTTGGATGGGCTTGTGCAGCCACATAGAGGAAAAAACACATGGATACTTTAAATGGGGTTCATGCCTTTACATATTTTATATCACTCTGTGGAAGCATGCACAACTTCATTAGTTGCTTTCCCGTTTGTTAACACTCAAATTGCACTCTGCTAAATAGTTGAAATCCTGAGAATTATTACAAATGGCTAATTTAGAAGATAGTGGGCTCCATAAATCAGTATAGACAATGCAGTCCCACACAATAAATGCCAAAAAATTACTAAGCAGGAAGGAAAGGAATGGGTATATCCTTTTTTACTTACCACTTTTCTGCTCTAAGTACATCCATCTCCAGTTTCTTCAATACTTTTGTGGAGCATCATTTTATATTTAAATGTTATAATGTGCCTAGACCAGAATGCTGTACTGCTTTATTCCTGTGCAAGAATAAGCTTGATAGGAGCTACCTCCTTACTGACAAGTATAGAGAGCTAGAAAGTCAAGAGACTTCTGGATCATTGTTCCTTGGATATGAAACAATTGATTCACTATCTCATTGTGCAGTGTAAGTTCAAAATCAACATGCTTATAAAAGCTTAGTTCATTTCCAAAATAAAATACAACAAAGCCATCCATACCACTACCAAAGAATGTATTTCCCTACCCTGGGTAGGCATAAGAAAGAGCCAAAGAATTTAAGTTTTGATTCCACTATGAATGGGACTTGTACTGGTTAAAACTTGTTTGACACAAAGAAACTGCTGTTTCTCCAGCCCAGGAAGAGGCCCCCTGCCAGGTAATTAGAGGTTATAAACCTATTCTCAGATATCAGCAACAGCTAAACAATGCAATAACCCTTTACTTACTGACTCTCAATACTACTTCATGACTTTCATTATCTCAAAACGTATAAATTTCTACCTAAAGACGTATATCAAAGATTAGATAATGATATCTCCAAATCAATTTCTTTAAAATAACTAATTTTTATCAAATGATTAATTGATTTATTGTTCTAGCATGATTGAGTGTTTAGTGCATATAGTGTGATTACTAAATATCTGATTAGTAAAATCAGTGATTTAGTTAATTTAATTGACCAGTATGTATAGTAATTACTGTAATAAATTAGGTTGTTTGTTGCTTAGCAAAATTATTTGATTAGAGTGATTTGAATAACCGATTGATTGATTTTTAGTAATAAGTAACCTTACTTTTGATTTGTTCTCTAACAGATCAATTAACATTTATTAATTACCAACATTCATTAAGTAACTGTCTACCTATCACATTAACTAGCTACTGTAATTGTTTAATGTACTATTGCCATTGATCATGCCAGCCAAAAACTCCAAACCAAAACAAAAGAAAATAATCTCTACCAATGACCTCCCAAACTCCTGCATATGTTTCAGATGTCTTGAAACCATCAATGAAAGCGAAATTTACATCAAATGCCGCCTATGCGACAATCTAGTCCACCATGCCTGCTTAAATGGAAACAAAAGTCTAGCTGATATGGTTAAAAATTCAGATACATTCTTTTAATTACTTCCATCATGTTCTCCTAAGCTAAACAAACTGAGTACCTTACCTGACAGAGTTGAAAGCATAGAATCACTCTTTCACTCAATAGAAGAAAGCTTAGGAACACATTTTGAAACAACTATACAAGCAAGCCTAATCTCTCCTGAAAAAAAATAAAAATAGCACAAATAAGTGAGTACCTATCAGCTCAAAATCAAATCCCACAACAACCACAACCACTACCTCAACTACAACCAAAAATAACCACCAAACCATAGCCACAAACAATTACTATCCTTTCAAATAATTCCACAAATAATATCCCCTTACTCATCACAGACATCATGGAATGTGAACAGAAATGTCTCGAAGACACCAACGAATCAGACGACATCACCAAAGTTTGCGATATCATAAGCAACTCAAATACAACAAACATCCCTCCTGAAGATATCATTGAAATAACCAGAGATGGCCCTGGGTACAAATACAATGATGGCTCTGTGGCCCCAAGATTTTGTAGAGTTGTATGCAAAAATGAGTCCAGCAAACACATATTCATTCATACAATAAACTCCATTGCAAAAACCAATCCCAACCACAAAAAACTTCACTCAAGACCAGACTTATCCATACTACAAAGAATCTGCTTCCGTGAACTCCACACAGAATTCAAAAAACATCTAGACAATGGAGAAAAAGACCTATACATTGACTACAGAGCTGATTGCATCAAAAGAAAGTCACACAACTCACAACTCAGCATCCAACCCCATCCCATCCAATCCAACATCACTCAAAACTAGGCACGCACACCCCTAACTACCTCTATTTCAACCACAACTGACCTTAAATGCAAGCTACTCAATGCAAGAAGCCTTGTAAATAAAATACCTGAATACTTGAATAAATAGGGCTAAATTCAACATCATATTTGTCTGTGAAACATGGCTCAATGCATCTCTCCCTGACTCCATTACCACAGTAAGAGACTATCATGTTTACTGGTCAGATCGTGAAATCTGTAGAGGAGGTGGTGTTGCTATCTTCTATAAAAAGCCCCTACCTCTAAAAAACATCCAAATTACCCAGGAGCTTGCTATTCCTGAGATCATCGTCTGTGAACTGTCCTTAAATATCACATTTCAGTTCTTACTATGTTACAGAGCCCCTGATTATGACATGCAAACAAGCTAAATACAGCACTAACATAGGCAGGATCCTGCCCACATGCTTTTATTTTTCTTGGTGACTTCAATCTACTTCATATTAACTGGACTCTTAACCAATGTAAAACTGAACCCACACATGCAACCTTCTACAATGCAGTAACAAATCTGGGACTAGAACAACTAGTAACCAACAACACTAGACTTAACAACTGCCTCGATCTCATCTTCTGCAATAGTTGAATTCGGTTGACGGAATACAAATTAAAGAACCCGTTTCCAACAGTGACCACAACATGAATGACTTTTGTCTCAACATACATCCACACAGAAATCATCACAACAGAATCCCCAATTATAACTTCAAAAAAGGCAACTATGATCTTATAAACAACGATCTCTCATCCCTTGATTGGCAATTTCTATTATCTGGATGCAGTACTGTAGAAAACCATTACAACATATTTTTACTTGAAGTCAAAAGAGTCATCAAACTATATGTACCATTAACAACTCCCAAAACCAGAAAAAATAAATTACCCAAAACAGTAAGGAAGCTTCAATCGAAAAAGAAATCACTTTGGTGGAAAAACAAATCTGGTCATGTGGCCAAGTTCAAAAGCCAATACAAAAATTTATGCCACCAGATAAAGACTGAATGCACCAATTACCACATTAAACAAGAAGAAAACCTATGCACCAATTCCACCCACGTTTTCTACAATTTTGTAAACAACAAAATAAAAGACTCAAGGTCCATCCCACCCCTGAAAGGACCTAATGGTAAAGACTGCAACGATGACACTATTAAACCAACCTCTTTAACACATTCTTTGACTCAGTATTTGTAAACAGAAATGGATCATGCCCAGTATTTCCTAGTCAAACCACAGACAACTACAATGATCGAATACAGATCTATTTTACAGAAGACAATGTTGCAAAAGCACTATGCAATCTAAAACCATCTGTATCTATTGGACCAGACGGAATATGTGCCTACTTCTTTAAAAAGCTACCCACTGCAATAGCCGAACCTCTAAGCATAATCTTTGAAAAATCTTTCAGGACCAGCTCCTTGCCTATGGTTACAAGCCACCGTCATCCCCTGCATAACTGGATAGAAGCATTCCTGTCAAACAGACAACAAATGGTAAAAATTGGAAGCGTCCTATCAAATTCTGTACCTGTCAACAGTGGTGTCCCCCAAGGCAGTATTCTAGGACAATTATTTTCATACTCTACATAAAGGACCTCTGTGATCATATCAAGAACAACTGTGTTCTCTTCTCTGATGATGTAAAGCTATTCAACACCACAGACAATACTGTTACCCTTCAAAAAGACCTTGACTATGTATCAGAATGGTCAAACAAATGGCAACTTCAAATCTCAACAAATAAATGCTCTGTCCTACATATTGGTAAAAAAAAATTCAGAAAATAAAATACAGGCTGAATAGTCAGGACTTTGCTGATGATCCAAACTCTGTCAAGGATCTTGAAGTACTCATCGGAAATGACCTAAGTGCTTGAGCCCACTGTAACTACATAGCCAAAAAGGTGTTAAGAGTTGTTAACCTATCTTACATAGCTTTTTCTCTAGAAATATTACACTAATAACTAGAGTATACAAAACATTTGCTAGACCAGTACAGCTCATCAGTCTGGAATCCACATTACATATCTGATATTAACATAGTTCAGAAAGTCCAGAAATATTTCACAAGAAGAGTTTTCCACTCCTCTATTTGTTGCAGAATACCTCATGCTACCAGACTCGAAACCTAGAAAACCTAAAACTAGGCTGCCTTCGGTCCGATCTAAGTATAGTATATAAAATCATGCATTGCAATGTTCTACCAGTCAATAAATACTTCAGCTTCAACCATAACAGCACAAGAGCAAACAATAGATACAAACTCAAGGTTAACCGCACCACACTTGATTGCAGGAAATACGACTTCAGCAACAGAGTGGTCAATGTCTGGAATACTCTACCTGACTCTGTTGTTTTTTCCCCAAACCCCAAAAACTTTAACCTTAGACTTTCTACTATTGACCTCACCCCTTTCCTAAAAGGTCTGTAGGGGGCATGCATCAGCGCAGCAACGTGCCTACCATCCCTTTTCTATTGTTTCTTTTATTTTTTTATTTTTCTTATATGTATCCAAGTATTCATAACTATGTTTTTACTTATGCCTATTATCTTGTAAGCAATTGACAAAATAAATAAATAATAAACAAACAAACAAATAAATAAATAAATATGTCAAATACATTAGAAAATAGAATATTCTCATTATTTGATTTATTTTTTCAGAAAATCTATTTATGAGACCTTTTGTGACATTGGAAGTCCGTTCTTGCAGGGCTTTTGACAAGAGAACATACATATTGTATATAGTAGCAATTTGTTGGACATTCATGGAGTTTAACTTGCTTTCTTTCTGATCCCAATGTTGCCTCCTCCATTTAGAGTTATCACTCAGCAGCAGTTAATTAACCTCTCTTAATGCACTTCACTGGTTTTCAATTTGAATGAAAACTAAGGTGGAGAATTTCATTTCTTCCCAAATATATAGATTTCAGCTTTTAATATTCTCGTCAATTTCCAGTTGACTGGAGGAGTTCTGGAAGCAGAGATCAATCTATCTATCTGGAGGGCACTGAGAGTAGGAAGGTTCATTTTAAATTGCTATCATGCTAGTTCTAATTGTCATAAGATAGCCATAAATTTTGTACTGCATGGGAGAAGTTATTTAAGGAGGACAGCAACATAAACTAGAAGTGGAAGAAAAAGTAAAAGTTAAACTTTTCCCCCTCTGCTTCCACATTAAAAATATATGCAGTCAACTTGTTGGGGTTCAGGTTTAGCTGATGTATTTTTAACATCTGAGCAGTTAATATCAGGTTCATTTTCTTTTCTTTTTTTAATTTTATTGGTTTTTAAAAACAAACATAAACAAACAAAACATAAAAACATCAAGCTATCTTCCATAAGTGTACATACAGTGTGCCGGTTGGTTTACAAATTGTTTTGTGCTTCCATTTCGTAGTCTTCAATTACAATTACATTGCATATGATCTCATATTGTCAATGAAAAATTAAATACCTTAGTATCATTATTAATCAATCATTTGACTATACTTTTATTCATTCATGTTTTACAGGATAACCATAATTTACTTAGTTTATTTTATAACAGTTCATATTATCATTCCAAATCTATCCTAAAATCATTTTGTAGATATAATAAGAAAGAAGTACATCTTTATATATTTATTATTTTCTAAAAGTCTACATATTTCACTACTGTACTTTATTGTCTAACCATTGATAGAAAAGATCCCAAATTTTATAAAATTGTTTATCCCCTTGTTCTCTAATTTCAAATGTCAATCTACTCATTTCAGCACATTCCAATATTTTCTTAATGATTTCCTCCTGTGATGGTATTTTCTCATTTTTCCAGTTTTTACCAAATACAATCCTAGCCGCTGTTAATACATTTACAATCAGGTATTTCAAGTCTTTACTATATATTTCAGGTAAAATTCCCAATAAAAATATCTCTGGTTTCAAATCTATGTTTTTTTTTGTCATTTTTTCCAACCATGTGTGGATTTTAGTCCAGTATTTTTTAGCATCCGCACAAGTCCACCACATATGGTAACATGAGCCAGTTGTCTGATGACATTTCCAACATTTTTCAGATTTGTTCTTGAACATTCTTGCTATTCTTGTCGGGGGAAAATGCCACCTGTAAAACATCTTATAGAAATTTTCTTTATATGCTGTTGACATTGTCATTTTATAATGTTGAGACCACGATTTTTGCCATTTCTCTAAATCAATCCCATATCCAAAATTCTTCCCCCAAGCAATCATAGTTTCTTTAACTTGTTCTTCTTCTAGTTTAATTTCTAATAAATATCCATACAATTTTTTAATCACCTTTTCATCAGAACCTGTCAAAATCTTATCTAAATCAGTTTATCATAGAAACCTTCTGTTTTAGAGTCTTTATCATACCTTGGATGTATTTGAGCAAATGAAAACCAATTCATCTTTATACCTTGTTCCTCTAATTTTTGTATAGATTTAAGTTCACCCTTTTCATTCAATATTTCACCATATCTGTTCGTTCCTTTTTATATATTATAGGATACAAAAATGCTTCAATAGTTGATAACCAGACTGGAATTTTCAAATAACATTGTCTTTTAATCTTCTTCCAGTTTAACCACAGAGACTCCCATATATAATGTCTTCCAAAATACCCCTGTGTTTTAGTTCCTTTGTACCATAAAAAGGCATGCCACCCCAACAACAAATCATGTCCTTCTAATGTCAACAATCTAGTATTTCTTAGTGTTATCCATTCCTTAACCCACAACAAATTTGTAACTTGGTAGTACAACTCCCAATTAGGCAAACCAAATCCTCCTCTAATTCTAGCATCTTGCAAAAGTTTTAAGTTTATTCTCGCTTACTTACCTTGCCATATATATTTCAACACAATTTTATTTAAATCTTCAAAGTAGTCTTTTCCAAGCCTAATTGGAATTGTTTGAAACAAATATAAAATTCTGGGTAATATATTCATCTTGACTGTTGATATTCTCCCTATTAATGACAGTTGTAAGTTTTCCCATTTTGCCAAATCTAGCGCTATCTGCTGTTTAAGTTTAATATAATTATTCTCTTTTAATGTACTTCATCTTGCTGTCAAATATATCCCCAAGTACTTGATCTTATTTGTGACCTGAATTTTCAATAGATTTGCCAGTTCTTCCTTTTGTCTTAATAGCATATTCTTTGTCAAAATCTTTGTCTTATCTTTATTTTCAAACCAGCCACCTTTCCATATGTCTCTATCTTTTCTATCAATTTTGATGCTGTTTCTAAAGAGTCTTCTAAGATGAAAACCAGATCATCCACAAATGCTTGCAGTTTAAATTCTTCCTTTTTGATTTTCATTCATTTTCATTTTCATACCTTTTATATTCTTTCAATCTCTAATATTTCTGTTTAAGACTTCTAAAGTTAACACAAACAACAAAGGTGATAGTGGGCACCCTTGTATTGTTCCTTTTCTTATATTAATAGAGTCTGTCAGTTCTCCCTCTATCATTACCTTTGCCGTTTGCTTATAGTATATAGCTTCTATTGCTTGAATAAATTTTCTAGCAAAACCCATCTGTTCCAACAGTAATAACATGAATCGCCAATTCATATTATCAAATGCCTTCTGTGCATCTAAAAATATCAGAGCCATTTGTTTTTCAGGATGTGCCTCATAGTATTCCAAAGTATCCAAGATTACTTCCATATTGTTTAATTTGTTTCTTTGGCAGAAATCCATTTTGATCAGTATGGATAAAATTATTTAAATATTTTTTAAGTCTTTCTGCCAATATTGAAGCAAAAATTTTATAATCTGCATTTAGTAGAGAAATAGGTCTATAGTTCTTACTTTGTAATGGGTCGGCCTCCTCTTTTGGAATGAGTATAATATAGAATTCTGACCATGATTTAGGTATCTTCTTCTTTAACATAACTTCATTCATAACTTCTAGCAATAGAAGATTCAACGATTCTTGTAACGTTTTATAAAATTCTGCCGGAAGTCCATCTGGACCTGGTGCCTTTTCATTATTTTGCTTCTTGAGTGCTTCAGTTAACTCCATCATCGTTATATTGCTTTCTAACATTTTTTCGGTCTCTTTAGGTATCCGAGATAAATTAGCATTCTGTAAGTACTGCTTAACTCTTTCTTCATCAATATTATCTTGCATATATAATTTCCCATAGAAGTCTCGAATGATTTCCTTCTTCTTTTGCTACCATGGCAAACCTGGCCTTGGTCATCTATTAATTGCAATATTTTCCTTGATTCTTTCTCCTTTCTCAATTTGTATGGTAACCATCTACCTGGTTTGTTTGCGTCTTCAAAGTAGTTCTGTTTAGCACCTCTAATTTTCTGTGCTAATTCTTCTTTTTCTATTTGACCCATTTTGTGTTTAATTATATCCATTTTTAGCTTGATGTCCTTTTTCTGTGGCATTTTCTGTTGCTCTTTTTCAAGTCTTTCATGCTCATCCTCTAGGGCCTTAGAGGCTAGCCTTTTCATAGTATTCCTTTTCCTTGTATAGTCTATTATCAAGCCTCTAACATATGCCTTCATTGTATCCCATACATTCTGAATTGATGTATCTTCTTTTTTGTTTTCTCTAAAGAAAAAAGCCAATTCTTTCTCCATCCACTGTGTGAAATCTTTTTCCTTTAAATATCAGGTTCATTTTCAATGAATGTCCAGTTCTTATAGATCTCTGTTGCCTTCAGGGAGGTTATGGTGTCATTCTCAGAGGTGGGATTCTACAGGTTCGCACCTATTCTCTAGAACCAGTTGTTAACATTCTAAGCAGTTCAGAAAACCAAATGTTAGAAGAAATGACTGGCCTAATCCTGTAAGGAAGGCAGGAAGGAAACATTCTGGTGTTGCTTACAGAAACTGCCTCTCTGTTAACCCTTTTAAAATTCTTGGCAAGAGTAGATTTCCTGTCTCAGGAACATCTCTGGAGTTTTTTTCCCCTCCTTTGCTGATACTTTGCTAGTGTGGAGTGATGATTTAAAGTTACAATGGCACTGAAAAAAGTGACTTATGACCATTTTTCACACTTACGACTGTTGCAGAATCCCCACAGTCACGAGAGGCCAGGTGAGGAGAGGCATGCCTCAATGTGAGTGATGTTGAGTTGGCCACACACAGCCAGTCACATGACCACCAAGCCATGCCCACCAACTAAACCACACCTGTTGAGGTAATTCCCTGTTAGGAGAATGAGCACATACAGGGAGACGTATTTGAGAGTAGTGTTTCAATAATACACATACAGCATACAGATACACTGTACAGTTAATGTCGGGTTTTACTTTCAATAAAGTTTAAGCAAAGTTCAAGATAAGAAGTCCAAAAGTCATTCACGGGTTAAATCAGTCAGTTTTCAATCCAGGGATAATCCAGTAACAAAGTCCAGTGTCAAAAACAGTTCAGTATCAGACTTACATCAAATCCATGAATATCAGTCAATTAGGAAAAATGGAGGAACAGCAATACTTTCCAAGAGAAGGAAACAAAGAGACTCACTCAGACACACTCTCTTCTGAGACTAAGACTAAACAACCCAGGTTTCTGGCTCCATCTTATGGCCATTTGAAAAACCACACCCAATTGCAGTTTTTGCAATCTCTTAAAGACATAGTACTAAAATGTCCACCCTGGCTTATATATTTCTAACCCAAATACCTGTTAGGTGACTTATATTCCTAATAACACCCACAGAACCAGTTGTTAAAAAATTTGAATCCCACTCCTGGTCGCTCTGCCTTCCCCTTGGTGTCTGGTGTTATCATTAACTTGAGGTCTTCACAGGGTACTAAAACTTGTAACACTTCTAGTTCTAATTTGTTCAAACAATCTCTCTTTCATTCTTAGAAATGGGTATGAAGAACAACCTACATCTAAGCTGTGTAATCTCATTATCAGTGAGTTCATTTGATCTTTTGTAGATTTACAACCAGTAACCTACAAAAAGAGCAATTATCCAAAACATTCTCAGAGTGATTTGTAGGGCTGAAGCCATTGTTCAGAAGAATTACAAATCTAAAAGGTAATTTCCAAAGACATTTTTATAAAGCAGCTAATTAATTGCTTCTTTTTAAATCATAAAATGCTACCACCACATTTACTTCTAGAATCCCACATTAGAATTGTGTGACTTTCAGAAGAAAAAACCATATCTTAAAAAAATATTATTTTGCACACTTTCACATTTCCCTTGGTTTATGCTGATTTGAAGCTAAGAATTGCAGGAAATGTGCTCTTTTTTCCTAAACAATATGTAGTTGGATGCCAAGTATTTCTCACAGTTTACTACAAACTACAGTTGCAAAGAACCTGCCATTTCCTAGGACTCCATTAGCAATCCCACTCACGTGGGATGGGACAATAGGGGTACTACTCAACTGTCTGCTCTTTCAGTGGCAACTACTGACAAAATTGCAGATGAAAAATTCAAAGGAGCAGGTTCTTGATGCAAACAAGATTCTCACACAATTTAAATCCCTGTGTGATTGACACAAGATGTACCTTTCAGAGGTCTGCCCCAAATACAATAAAGTCTGATAAAGCTGCAATGGGAAGGCAGAAATAATAACCAAAAATAACCATCAAACCACAGCCACAAACAATTACTATCCCTTCAAATAATTCCACAAATAATATCTCCTTACTCATCAGAGACACCATGGAACATGAACAGAAATGTCCAAATGCCATCTTATTTGGTCTCGAAGACACCAATGACACCATGACTACCATCCCTGTCCTATTGTTTCTTTTATATTTTTTATTTTTATTTTATTTTTTTATTTTTCTTATATGTATCCAAACCATAGTAAAAACTATGTTTTTACTTATATCTATTATCTTGTAAGCAATTGACAAATAAAAAAAAACTAATAAAAATGGGCTAGTTGTCTCCACTTATCACAGGGTTGCCATCATCTAAGGAAGAATATGTGTTGCGGTGGTCATGGTGTTAGTGTTTCCTGTAGAGTAATTAAAATGTCATACAAGCTATCATTGAGAGTATAAAATACAATAGGAACAGGAAATGTATCACAGGAACTATAGAGATGAATCCTAGAGTAACAGGAAACAACTACACTCGAGAGGAATGATAAAGCTGCAAATAAGGTAGATATAACACCTATAACAGACTAGTACTGAGGAGGTTGTGGCCTTCTGATTCAAGTTGACTCAAGTTTACTCGTGTTCAACTTCAGCCTTGGAAGCCCACCAGTTGATTTGGAGACAATCACTCTTTCGACCCAACCACTGCACAGGTTTGATTTTGTCAAGGCAGTACTATGTACAACATTTTAAACACATGGAGGAAAAGTAGGTTATAAAGGGAATGTATGAACGAGCCCCTAGTTTGAGGCATCTAAATCTACTGTATCTGTAAGCCTTTATATGGTTATTTGATGGCAGTAACAAAAGAGTGCAATCTGGCAACAACAAGCAAAAAAAAAAAAGATTTTAAGGGTGGCGAGTGGAGTTGTGCTTTCATTATGTAGCACAAAACATAAATGGAAATACCATTTTTAAAGAAAAATATTCATCAGCTGATTAGCTAGACTAGATCAGGAAATCAATTCTATAGCAAGACTAAAATTGAGTTAATTGAAATCATTGGAGAAGAGCCTGATGCTGGGAACAATTGAGGGCAAAAGAAGAAAGGGATAGCAGAGATTAAGGTGGCTGGATGGAGTCACTGAAGCAGTCGGTGTGAGCTTAAATGGACTTTGAGGGATGGTAGAAAACAGGAAGGCCTGGAGGAACATTGTCCGTGGGCTCTCGATGGGTCGGACATGACTTCACAACTAACAAGAAATAATAATAATTGAATCTTGCAAGTATGGCTCTGCTCTTCTCCCTCTTCTTATACTGCAGTGAAATTGGTGTCTTTAAGTCATTTTTTATTGTTATCTTATTATTCTGAACTTTAAAAAAATTTTCTGCCTATTGCCTACATCATGGTTCCTGCATATTTTCATTAAGGTCATCTTGCTTACTGTCGACATATTTGGATTAAAAGGTCAAGCACTGACTGTAAAATATTTATTTGGAAAAAAAAATGCATCAATTTGTATTTCTTCAGTAATGTTTTGGTCTAATAGAAATCAATAGTCACTCTCAGGAAATCAATGAAAGTTGACATAGCTATGTGCCAGTTAAAGAATCAAGACAGGTATAATTCTTACCAGTGACTGTGGCTCAGCAGGCAGAACAAAAATATTGTCAGAGTCAGGTAAGTTTCCAGGAACAGAAATATATAACATAGTGTCAAACAGCAGGAACTCTCACAGCTTTTTGACTGCTATCAGATCAAAGTTTTGCTATTAAAACTTCTCCCTCCACCTGAGCAAAACTGATCTTGGTCATTTCTGATTGTTGATCTTGGCCTGCATGACAGTCTGTTCTTGCATAAAATGTTTTGCCCAAAAAGCTACTCCACTTCTTCATTCTTTGGATTCTATAAAACAATGGCAATGTTATCACAGACTAATGTACCAAAGTGATATTGAAGTTTACAGGTGTAGTGTGCCAGTGTCACAGAGAACATCTAAATCTTTGACTTAAAGAAAAATGCTCCAGGGATGTTGTTTTTCTATTTTATTTAAAAAGCAGGTATAACAAAAAGTAGTTTCACTTCTTCAGTTTCATATTTTATAACTTTTGAACTTTTGTTCTTTCTTTCAGGTAAGACAATTTCAAAAATAGTTGTTTCTTTCATCGTTGGTTGTATATATGTGATTTTTATTAAACAACCTTAACATATATGTCCTCTTTCTATGACTCTCCCTAATTCTACTGTTTTAAGAGGGCTTATAGACACTATTGCAAGTTTTCCCTTTTCTTTTGATTAGATGAATGGGAAGCTGTTTTCCCCCCTAGCCGATGAGGCTTTGACAAGTAGGGTTTTTTTTTTAAAAAAAAAAATCATATTCAATTATACCCAAAGCTCTCTGTGATGACTAGGTAAGGTCTCTTTCCCTTCAGCATTTCTCCCTCAGATAAGGGAATATAGACTTTTCACTGGAAAGGATAAAGTAATTATACTTAAGATAGGAGTTTCAGAAATGATTAGACATAGATATCACAAAGAAATACAAAATAACCCTACCTTGATTTTGTTTGGTATAAAATTGAGTGGAGAGACAGTCAAAATAATTTTGTTCCAGCCTATAACAATAAGTAATGCTGGTTCATGAAATTCATGTTGTGTCTGGTTTTTTACTACTGACGGTGCCTCAAAACATTTTATAGACTTTACACAACTCATTAATCAGTCTTCAACAGTGTGCCATGCCCAATCCATTTTACGGTAACTACCCCACCTGCCTTTCAATTGAAGTCAATAGTCCACCTTCATTAACCTGGTGCAGTGAGTGCCTACTCAATCAGTTATTTGTGCCCATAGTGTGATGCACATTATACAGGTGTTCTACAAGCTATATTAGCAGCCAGTCTACTGGGTGAAGTTCATGTGCTGGTTTGACCTTTAAGGCTCTAAGTGATATGGAATCAGGTTGAGGGTGGCCTCTTTCCAATTAAATCTATCCATTCCATAAGATCCAGCTTGGGGGGGGGGGGAGATATATCTAGGGTCCCATCTGCCAAAGAGTTCCATTTGATGGGACCCAGAAGATACACCTTTTCAGCTGTGATTCCCACTATCTCAAACATTATTCCCCAGATGAGTTTAGCCCAATCCCTGCTAGCCTTTCAGAAAGCCCTTAAAATGTGGTTTTGGTATTCTTGGTGATCCCATCTGGAACCATGAGGCGGTTATCATTGTTTAGGTGACTGTAATTTGATTATTTTTAATGGCTGCAATATTATCTTAATTGCTGCTGGTTGTGTACTGCAAAGTCACATTCAGTGAGATGAGCAGAACAAACAAGCAAAAAAATAATAGCTGTCCAAATCCATGCACTTCCATTTCAAAGTTTCCTCATTCCAATAGCCCTCCTATTAGGTATTTTAATTTATCTTCCTTTACAACTTTTTCTTCTCTTATGTAATAGTTATTTCATTAGAATCTAAATGAACAGCTACCCTCAGATCTTTATCAGCAAAGTGAGTACAAACTGTTTGATTTAAGTGTTGGCATGGACACTTGAGAAGCAATGGCTAAAGGCAAACTCATCACAATCAAAAGTAGCAGGACATAATTCTTCAGAGAGAGTTCCTCCTGGTTCTGTTCCACAAAAATGTATTTTTATTTTTTTATTTTTGTCAATTGCTTACAAGATAATAGGTATAATATATATTGTACAGGCAAGGTAACTACTTCTGTGCTGGTTCAGGTGCTGAAACTGTTCCCTTTTTGCTGCACCTGAGATTTGATGTCCTTTAGAATCAATTTAGAATCCATATATGGGTGTACATTTAATATACAGATTTTTATTTTTGTAGTAGCCATCAAGGTAACCACTTTCTTATGTTTTTCTCTTAGAATTGATGCTGTTCTCTGCTTTTCTCACCACTTGCTGTTAACACACCTGGAATTATAATGGTTGCCCTGGCATTTCAGAGGGACAGAAGGAAAAGAAACAAGCAAAAAGCTATTCCTTTTCTCAACCATCTGTCTTCTTATTTCAGCCCTCATCATACACTGCTCACAACTACTAAATCTCTTGTTTCCTTTCAAAACTACTTCTGCAAGTATCCAGAATCACCTGCCTAATACAATTTCAGGAATACTTGAGAGACCGATTTGTGCTGTGCTTCTGATGCTACCAACTCCTTAATTTATTTGAATTTCTAACTACCCTCTTGCGGTCCTTGTGCAGCCTTCATTTTCCTTCTCCTCCTTTTTCTCTTCCATCATCACTACAGGACCATGCTTTGAAGCTCAAGTGTTCTAGAATATTCATGTTTCCCTTTTTAAAGGGTCTGGGCCCTAAATTTACATGAAAAAAATGGGCAAACAATTTTGCTGCCTCAGGCAACCCCTGACACATGTGGCAAAAATTCAAAAGCTTGTTTATTGGCAGTAAATAATTTGTGAGTATATCTTTCTGCTCTCAAGTAGTGCTTATCTGTATTTTTGTATTTCTAATGTGGCAGTCCTCCTTTATGACTTCTCTCTATAGAATTTATAATTGTAGTATTTTTCTCCATCTCTTTTATTAAAGGAATGTTCCTATATATGGCAATTGCTTGAAGAAGTAAATAAAAGACCTTGGGATTTCCAGGCACAATCTGTGTTACAGCTGTCAATCGTGGTGAAATCTCAGATGCACCTGTCTTACACTGAAAGTCCACTGGCTGATAGGGCAAAGGGATGTCAATAGACAATGTTAATTTAGCTGCTCCATAGATGTTGACCAATTGTCCTAAGCCTAAACAAGAAATTATTTCTGAGCACAAAATGAGACATGCCTCTAAAATTACTTGTTTGAAGAAAGTGATATGAAACTATTTATATCTGTGCTCCAGCAGGCTCAGATCTGAGACCTCCTCAGGGGCAATTTATACCTCACGGATTCATTCATTCATTCACTCACTTTATAGCTCAGAGAGAGATTTGAACAGAAAACAGGAAATATCACTATGTCACAGGCCAAAATAAATGAAAACAAAGCCAAAGCATACAACTAGCGGAAATCAAGGTGAGTATACAGTATAGTATAAAACCAAGCTACAATTCAAATGCTTGTCTATACAAGACTTTTTTATTTGTTTCTGAATATTCAATGGAATGGAGATAATAAGGGGGATGAAAAGCCTTAATGGTGGAAAGCAAGACTTAAAGAAACAAAATCTATTTAGAGACAATGGGTAAATTTAATTGAAAAAGGGATTCTGGAAGGTACATAAGAGTGTGTTTTTGTATGCGTATTTAGAGTAAAATGTGTATTAATATATATGATTAGCTTTTTAATGGTATCTATGGTGGGTTATATGCTTTTATTCTGTAATTGTAGTGTACTTGCTTTTCTTATAAAATTTATTGTGTAATTTTAGAATGTACTAATCAGAATCCCAATATAATATAACTGTTATATTAAGCATTATTAAGTTAGGGGAAAGAGTCAAAGGCGTTACTCCAATCAGTGTACAGGAGAAGTATATTTAAAGAGAAAAGATGAATGGATAACTGGAAAAGAACAGGCAAAGAATGATAAGTATTATGAATTGTATTGAGATAAGATAAATAAAATAAAACTAAGAAAGATAAAAGAGGGAAGAAGCTATATAGAAAATTGAAAATGGTAATAAGATATGGAATGATATATAAAGTAAATATGATTTTTGAATTTGCGTCTGTGCGAAGAGTTTTAACCCGGGATTAAGCAGCTTTCAGAAATGATGTTTTTTATGTCTTGTATGTTTGTGTATTGTTTTTTGAAAGGCAAAAATTTTTAATTAGTAAGAAATATAATCTGGATAATAGAATGAGAAGGAGAAATTGGGATAAGATATGAAGTTGAGCAGATAACGTAAATATACATATTACAATTTTGAAATATTTTATATGTCCTACTGGTTTTTCCAGAAAGATTTTTTATGTTATTATGCCTTGATTGTCTGTGTGTTCTGTAAAGTTAATAAAATTTGTTTAAAAAAAAAAACTTTTTATAAGAGAAATGGAAAATCTCTTATTGCATGCTGTCACATGTATCATCAGATGGGAGAAGGAAGTTGCTCCTAAAGTATTTTTTTTTCCACTTCAGATAGCCATTCAGTTCAAAGGATCTACTGGTTCTAACTATCCCAAACTGAGTGAATTTAGCAACTGACAGCAGTGCTTACCAGAAAATAAAATATTATTAAAATAAAAATCCTCCCTATTGTCTGCTTCTCCACTGGAAGGAATTCTAGTTTCGCCTCAGGTGGTAGATTCTTTAAGAGGAATGATGCAACAGTTTAACTGGAGTGCAGCTAATAAAAAATCATCCTTTTATCATCAATACTTTTATCATCCTTTTCTTCAACAGAGACAAATAAACATTCAAAACTTTAAACCCAGTAATCAGAGGAAGTAAAACTTTACCACCCCACAAGATTAAATCTGTCGTTCTTCTAAACCCTACCCAGGAATGGTGAAGTTTGTAATATGTTCTGTCCAATGTGGCACCCAGTGAAGTGATGGAATCCTCTCCAAAGAGGAACCAATTTACCAGTTAATCATCAACCTTAATGACATCAGTTTTTCCTCCTCTGGTCCGTATGAGGTGAGAAAGGAATGAGGCAGTTTGCTTACTGTGCAAGAACTATTGGACAACCCAGTATGGTACATGCTAGATAGAGAAGATTAGCTGGTGGCATAATACTAATGACTACTTAATCATTTTGAAGTATGAGACCTACCATGTGATGAAACATCTTCTCAACCAGGGGTATCAAACTTGATTGCATTGAGGGCTGCATCAGGGTTGTGTTTGACCTCTGGGAGCTGGGTGGCCATGGCTGGGTTGGGCGTGGCCAGCTCAATGTCACTGTGATGGCCCAAGTGGACCTGGGGGGATCTTCCTGCAGCCCTCTGCAATGAAAACGAAGCCTGGGAGGGCCAACCCCCCAACCATTTTCACTGGCGGAGGCATTGTGGGCCAATCCTTCACTATTTCCAAGATGGGCCCATGGACCAGATCTAAGCACCCCATGGGCCGGATTTGGCCCGTGGGTCTTGAGTTTGACACCCCTGTTCTCATCAATCCTTCTTCTATCAGTATCAAAGCAGCAGCAGTCAATGCATTGATTCATTGTTGCAAGAAGAAGCTCTACAGTAGTGCAATTGCAAAAGTGTTCATGTATTTCAGATTGAAGTAAAACGTTTTCTGAAGTAAAACATTTGTTCTATGTTTGTCATACTTCACTAAGTCATCCAGAACTCTGAGACAAAAAGTGGAACAGACTCCCTGCTGCAGATATTATCCTCTAACATATGGAAAGCAATGGGGGCTGTAATTAAGACACAAAAGAGAGTAAGAATCAATTGACTTATTCCCATTCTCCCATTCCTGGGATTCTAATCTGGAGAGGCAAAGAGAAGGGATGTAATGGTACTATAAGCCAATCCTGTTAGTTTAAATATGACAGTTACTGATTAATTAATCAATTAGATTTAGAGGCTGCCTGATTCTGAATTACTCTGGGAAGTTTACATATTAAAAGTTTTGAACAATAAAAACTAAAAACCGTGAACATCCAGAATATTGCCCCACAATGTCCCCAAAATAGAATTTATGGCTATCAATTTGTCTTAAAATAAAACAGGCTATCACAGTTTCTTAGGACCATCCATTCCCATTGCAACAATAGTAGATTCTTTACTTCTTGGTAAGCTTGTCTTTAAGGAGGAATACGGTAGCTTCAACTCAGGAAGTTCTGCATAAGATTAACAAGGTGGGATGAATTTGATTGCCAGTGTTATGCAGTGCACATAATATTAGACAAATTTCCAGTCAAGTATCTTCTTGGGTAATTATGGATCAGTCATTCAAATGACCTGACTTTAAAAGCATGTTGCCAAGAAAAAGAAAAAGACAAACTATCCATCTATGTATACCTATTCAGACTGTTTGGAAAAAGAATTGAGTTATAAATATCACAGATAAATAACATGTTTATCCAAGAAATGCTATTACTTTGTTCTCTTGAATAATTAATTCCTAGACTGTTTTCCTTGTTATCTGGCATTCATAACACTGATGAACAAAAAAAGAGTATTAAGTATAAACAGACTTTTCTACTCCCCATGTTACAATTTCATTCATCAAACTGTGTATTACAACATACAGAATCACACTGAAATGGAGTGAGCAATGCTGGCACCAACACATTTGATTTGGCTATAGTGATCTGGGGTAAATTAGTTTCTGCTGGCTGCAAACTGTATTATAATTTGCATCAGAATTGAGGGGTGCCTTCTCCAATTATTATGGGTGCCAATTCTGAAGCCTCAATGCTATGGGAAGAAAAGGTCAGGCTATTTTAATTTGTTACTTTCCCCAAAAAATCAAAACCAATGTCAAATTGGTGAATTGCAATTCTTTGTGACCGCCCGGGTATCAGCTTACCAGCATACAGTAAGGTACTATTTTCCTATCCAGTGAAACGCTGTACCAATACATAGTTTTAAAACTGGGAGAAAAGATTAAAAAGTGAAAGCTATCACCTGGTAATCTTGGAATTTTCCAATGGCCTCTCATAAAAGTTTTATTTAGTTCTGTTTAATAAGTGCTGTCACCTGCTTGGACAAAATAAAAGATGCTACCACTACATTTGGCTGCTATCATCTTGATTCCATATATTCTCAGTACAGAGGTGGCATGTTTCCAGTTACCAAGTGGAATACTATTGTATTAATGGCATTGTAGAACTAAAATACTGGACTAATTGATCCAGTAAAGTTCTGTTTACTTATTAATCAAAGTTGCTTGCATCTATATGAACCTAGAACTTTTGTTCAGTGTTTTCAAAGTTGTCAGGCTATCCAAATAAAGCATATCTTGCCTCACCATTTTTTAATCCTCTCACCTGGCCTGTTTTTCATTTACCATCTTTCATTTTTGCATAGAAAAGTACCTTGCTAAAAAGAAGATAAGCTAGACATCATTTCTTTTTATATATTTGAGTTTGATTTATAGCATTTGATTGGAAGCATAAAATTTCTATCAAATGGGAAAACAACATTTTGGGTCAATACTAAAATCTTCTAACACTTTAGAAGCTTTGTAATATATTACCTTCTTCAGCCCTGCCTTGTAATTTTCTCTTGTGTGTGCTCATTTTAAGCTATAGAAGTAGTATACTAAAAACCAAATTAACTGGACACAGATTGGGATCCTTTACCTTCACAGCTTTATATGACTGACATTATTAAAAGAACAAATGCCAGCACTAACTGTTACTCTCTGTTAGAAAATCCAGTTCTTATAATTCTGCATGCTCTGTAATCTGGATCTTTACACTACACTAACAAAGAACTTTTTAATTCACTTTGGTTTTTTTAAAACTTATTTTTTAAAATATGTATAATTTGTTTTCTTAGCAGTAATACAAATGCCATTATAAAAACCAGGTCAGTTGATTATTATTATAGCTATTTTAATCTTTTTACTTTATATACTGCAGAGGTGTGTATTGCCTTTGATTAAATGCCATTTCCAACATGGAAAAATATATGGTCCTCTAGTATGAAACAAGCTTCCCCATAAAGTGAAAAGGTAGAATTTAGATTTTCTCAAATTATCTTTAATGACCTACAGCTTTTTAAATAACCAAAGATGTTTACAAAAAAAGAAAAGAAAAATGGCTGCTCTCAGTCTTATTTTCCAAGCATGGAAATAGTCAAGGAGGAGTAGAAATTCTTTGTTTAACACAGAGAAATTTACTAGTAGCCTTTGATTTCAATATTTTGTAGAATAAATATGGATGATTGCTTTAAAAACTTCTTTAATTATGATCCTACTAAATATTACAAATCTGTCTACTCTAATCATCTGTTTTTATCTTTAAAAAATCCCCAATATAAACAGATGGTTAAAATGTCTGTTGAACCGATGAGAAATGACAGCATTTGCATGGTGGGGATATACCCAAATGATTTTCACATAGTTTCTTCCTATGTTGATATGAAAGATATTAATATTTTTAATGGGAAAAATTGGTGTCTTTATCTAAATTACATTTAGAATATAGGACAGGAATCTTAATTTTCCTGATTCTTCAACTTTTTAAGTGGCATATGTTTTGACTTCTACTTCTTTATGAAATGCAATTAAACATGCATTTAGTTTTTCTTAAAAAAAAAAACTTTTAGGCACAACTGGAAAATAGTTCTTCTGATATTATAATTGGCCTCTTTTTATTGTACAAATATCCACCATCCTAAGAAACCCTAAAGACAAAATCGAGTTAGAAGACCAAGGAGTGTATGAAATCCCTTGCACCGCCTGCCCCACCACATACATTGGACAAACTAACAGAAGAATAAGTGCACGCATTGAAGAACACAAGAACTCAGTCAAAAAAGAAGAACTGACCTCTTCCCTGGTCCAACACCTCAAAGCCACAGGATATGAGATTGACTTTAAAAATACCAGAACTATTGCCAAAACCGAACACTTCAACAACAGAATAATCAGAGAAGCCATAGAGATAGAAAAATGCCCACCCAGCATGAATAAACGAGATGACACCTCCTGCCTACCAGCCATTTGGAAACCCACCCTCATGAACAGACGAGTACCTAACATGAAGAATGACACCAGACCCACACCCATGAGGGCCACACAAGATGCTACCACCACACTTCCACGTAGAAAACAGACTCACACCCACACAGAAGATGAGACACGACCACGGACCAGAAGCCATACTGCAGCTGCATCACTACCCACTTCAAACCCCTCCGACCCATACATGAAGTGAATTGACGCCTACCATGAAGATGCAGCACGACCACGAACGCGAAGCCAAACAGCAGGATCACAGCTCACCAGCTCAAATCCCACAGCAACTAAGACTAACATGAGCACAACCAAGCCTCCACCTGAACAGATCACACCCCCAGCCAATCAGAACACAGCCAAACCCCCAACCAATGAGAACACAGCCCCACCCAATCAGAACACAGCCAAGCCCCCACCCAATCAAGTCACACTCCCACTAGCAGTTAAAAGGAAGAAGCAGCTGCAAACTCACATTACTCTGAGAAGCACAGAGCCAAAGACACAAGCCTGAAGATGATGAATGAGACTTCATCGATACTTCCAATTTTACACGGGAGAAAACCCGAATAACCAAAGATCGATCGATCTATCGATCTATCTATCTATCTATCTATCTATCTATCTATCTATCTATATGGTATTCAGCTTTGTTTGGGTATTTTCCCATGTCATTATAGTTGTGCTTTTAAAGTTGTAACAATGTTTGAATACCATACATATAAATACCCGCGAAAACTTAAGAAGACAAATGTATGTATGTATGTATGTATGTATGTATGTATGTATGTATGTATGGTATTCAGCTTTGTTCAGGTATTTTCCCACGTCATTATAGTTGTGCTTTTAAACTTATAGCAATGTTTTGGCAGAATCTCATCTGCCATCATCAGGCTTCTGTATTGTGTTCGCCTGTGAGTCAGACTTTTACAGTTGTTCATTTGACTCACAGATGAACACTATACAGAAGCCTGATGATGGCAGATGAGATTCTGCCGAAACGTTGCTACAACTTTAAAAGCACAACTACAATGACGTGGGAAAATACCCAAACAAAGCTGAATGCCATACATGTAAGTACCTGCGAAAACTTAAGAAAACATATATATATATATGAAGGGATATCCTAAAGGCAGATGTTATTTGCGAATACTCTGGAATAAAAAATTGAAATACCCTGTGATAATAAATACATTCTTATGCATTTTTAAAGAATATTACACACATACATATACACATGTTTATTGAAATTCTTAGGTAATGAAATTGCCACCCAACATTTTTAACACATGTTGGAAATGTAAAATGGTTGTTGGGGCACATAATATGATATGAACATCTATTAATGCACCATGTATTAGTATTCACATTTGTTAAGTAATGGTGATCAAAAAGTATATTTTAAGATATAAACCTACTTTTTAATTATATAGCAAGCATTTGAAATATTTTGGGTGAGCAAAACCACCCAAACCGAAACATTAATCAATACTTAACTGTATAGTTAAAGTTTCATGATCTGTTTAAAAGTTTTGCTACATTATTTTTTTTTATTTCATATAATGTGTTTCTCTTGTTAAATATTGCAATGTCAAGAGAGTTAAAATTAAAGTCTTCTAAATAATTGAAAAACTCTTTAGTGTATTGTATAATACACTATATATAATAATATATAATATATTATAATATATATATTATAATATATGTATCCATGTATTCATAACTGTTTTTACTTATACCTATTATCTTGTAAGCAATTGACAAACCAAATAAAATAAATAAATAAATATATTTTACATACATAAAATAAATGAACTTCAAAACTATTTCAAAACACACATGTATGTGTATATTGTCTTAAATAAAAACAGCACTTGGCTAATATAGAGACAAAGGTTTCTTAAGCTTCTAGCTTTCTTATTAGTTTAAAGTACTTAATAATTTAGCTATTAGTCATTTGTTTTGCTTTTAATCCCTTCCACTCCTAATCTTGTAGAGCACCAGAGGACATAATGTTTAGCAAGTATATGAATTTGGGAAGCTAAACTCATTAAAGGATCAAAGTGAAAATAATTTTCACCTTTATTGTACATTGAGTTTTCAATCTAAAATTACATTTAAATGCATTATCCCAATTAGGCCATGGAGCAAAACATCAATTCTTGATCATCTAATCAATTGTTTAAGAATGATTGTTTTTAAGACAGTTGGAAAAATGTAGAAAGGGGGCTTGTCCATCACCCTCAATTCCCAAACACATTACACAAAAGCCACTCTAAGATGTGAGTTTGGGAGAGATGGCCAATTTTTTTCCTGCCCAATCTTGAAGACTTCTAGATGTTCTTAGGCTATTTCCAAATATTTGATACACTAGGTATTCAGCTGTATACATGTCCACTCAAAACCCAAATGAATTTATCTGCACTGGTACCCATGTACTTACGATATTATTATATCCTATAGTACACTCCTATTCAGAGATGGTATTCAGCAGGTTCTGACTAGTTCTGGATAACTGGTAGCAGAAATTTTGAGTAGTTCAGAGAAATGGCAAATACGACCTTTGACTGGCCCTGCCCTCATCTATTCTCTTTCTCCCAAGTCCCAGCTTTTCAGCTGGGTTTTCTTTTATTGCCCAGCACAGGAAAAAAGAGCTGGAAAGCAGGTTAGTGGGGTGGGAGGAAATGGGAATTTGCAGTAACCTTTCCCCAGGAGTGGGGAGGGAATGAAGATTTTACAGTATTTTTCCCTTTCTATGCCCACTAAGCCACAGCCACCAAGCCACACCATGCCCAGCAAGCCAATCCCACAGAACTGGTAATAAAAAAAAATTGAATCCCACCACTCTTCCTATTGTGTACTCCTATATAATATATAGAATATATCGTGAGAAAATATTACATAGTAGAGTCCATGACAAGGAATAAAACCCTTTTCATACCCATAGAACTTATATAGCTTTATTTTTGATTTATTTAAGATGTATTAAAATGAATCTCAGTTCAGAAAAGCTAATTCACTTGCACTTGTTAAAAACAATGGTCAGACATAAATTATCTGATGACAAAGCAATTTAGGCATAACTAATATTTATGGTTATATCTAAGTCTTGAAGACTAAACCTCTAAAATATGCTCATTTATTGCAAAGTATGATACATGGAATTTATTGTAATGTAGGATACATGTAATATAGGATAATGTAATGTAAAATCATGCAATTTTAATAAAGGAGAAAAACATAAGGGAAAAAAATAAAGCAATCTTCCAAACAGTAATGTTTCTTTTTCTCCCATTTAAGAATAGTTAAAGTCATTATATTATTATACTTTATAAAAATCAAGAATAACTCTAGAGAAGGCAGTTATTATCTGGCTCATTTGTAGTAATTCAATGTTCTTTAATAAAGTTAAACTTTATTAAAAAGCCAGACAGTCAAAATAGCTTTCAATCACAGATTAAAAATTTAGCTGTGTTTAAACTGTTGAAAGTGCAAATAAAAAATTTATTAAGAAGACACAGAAGATATAGAAGACTGAGAGTGGAGACTGACTTCTAGACCTACTTTAGGGATGAAAATCACCTGGGTGACTTTGGACCATCATTCTCCCTTAACCTAACTCATCTCACAGGGTTGTTATTGTGGATAGAAGAAGGAAAGAGTAATATATGTTTGCCATCTTGAATTATTTAGAAAGTAGTAAAGGTGGGATAAAATAAATCAATAGCTGATTCAAACCCCACTGAGCAAGATGGTGAATTTAGGTGAATGAAGAATGGAATATTATAAACAAATTGACATCTCTCTATCTCTACATCAATATATCCACATCTCTCCCTCTCCGTCTCTCTCTGAAGATGAAGCTAAGCAATTCAAGGTGAAGTTCTGCACCCATTTGCCTACAAGTGACAGACACACATAGGATTAGATGTTTGATTAATTAAAAATGAGGATAATTATTGCCATCGCCATTATTTAAATGGAGACAAGAAATCTGAGGATTGTTTGATCAAGTGAGTGTTCTCTAGATGTGTTTAACTTTTACTGCTAGAATTTAAAGCAAGTTAGTAATTGAAATCTAACACATCTGAAGAATACAAGTTTAGAAAAAGTTGAGCTGGCAGCACAATATAAAAGAAAAAAAAACTTTATGCAGTTATTTTCTCAAGAAATTTTAGCAAAGTAATTATCTGAGCAAGCTGGAAACTAATGTCTATAAAGTACATTTTTTGCGCATTAGACTACAGTACAGCAATAAGCACAGACCAGGAATATTAATTCTTTATTTCAATAAATGGAATAAACATTTCTGGATCAATTAGTCCTTGTATAGAAATTGGATATTTCCATGCAAACAATGCTTTGGTAATTAGTAGGTCAGGTCATGACAGATAATAAGAGAAGTCTTTTTTTTTTTTTACTGTGAACACACTGGCACACATTAAGAATGAAATTCTGTTGCTTTGTCTCAAAAGTATATGGAACAAAGCTGTGACTGAATCTAATGTTCTGCATCAGATACCACAAAGCCTCCTCCTAGAAGGTAACAAGGAAAACTGATCATGAGAAGATGCATACCATCCCAGACAATACCGAGGACCCTGATCAAATGGCACTTATATGCCATATCCTGGAGAGAAGGAAGTGAACTTCTAATAAGGTTGTTTTTACTGTCCTCACCACTCTCTGCACTGCCTTCCTGTCCAAAGCAGTAATGCTTCCAAACCAGAGGTGGTATTCAGCTGGTTTGTACCATTTCAGGTATACCTGTTGTTAAAATTCTGCCCAGTTTAGTGAACTGGCTAATCCTACCACTGGCTGGTCCTGGCCCCGGACCTGGCCTCTTTTGGGGTCATTTTTCAGGCTGTTTTCCAGGCTCTTTTTGGCCACTTTTCAGGCAAAAAACAGTCCAAAAAACTGCCCAAATATAACTTGAAAATGGCTGGAAAATGGCCCCAAAATGCCCCCCAAAATGGCTGTTTTGGGGCCATTTTTCAGGTTGTTGTTTTTTTAGTATCTTCAGGCTGTTTTCTGGGCTATTTTCCAAGCAAAAAAACAGCCCCAAAAAAGGCCAAAATGGTCAAAAAATGGGCTGAAAAACGGCAACATGATTGTGGGGGTGAAGACCTTATCTAGGAACAGATATGAAGAAAGAAAAGGTGGAATAATTGTACAACTCCTTTTCACTGCTAATCCTGAGAATCTCCTTCCTACAAGCACCTCCAATTTAATGCACCAGACTCCAACAGTATCTAAACCTCTTGACTTTTTTACTGGGTGAAAAAAGAACATGTGACCTTGAAAATATACACTTGAAGGTGTTGGTGGCTGTAGGTGCTAAGGGAAGAGCTGAACTATAGAGCTCTGAAAAATACAGTTGATATTTGCTAGGTTGTCAAGCCTTACAGATGCTTGAAATATATTATTGAATTGTATAATTTATGAAAGACTGCTTAAAAAGAGCAATGTTGGTTTGCTTTATAAACAGCCCGGATTTTGCTTTTGAAAATACCTTGAATGCTCTTAGCAGAAAATATATTTTCCCCTCTGGTTTAACATGGGAGCTTCTGTATGTGGATCTATGTATGCAAGTTGCTATATTGATCAATGCATTTAATTATTTCTTGCTTATTGTAGCCATAACTATGTGATTTCTATCTTTCAATTGCACTTACTTAAAAATAACTTGTGGAAATTCACTAGGTCTAGATCTAAATGAGAGGGTTTAGAAGAGTTAAAAAGGTTTATTGATCCACAGTCAAATGATTTACATTAGTGTATAGCACCTGGGAGTGCCCAAATAGATTGGGTTCTTCTTAGACGTATTGGCTCAGAATTTTGAGAACTACTGAGAGGAAACCTACCTTAAATCAAGATGTTTTTAGTCCCAATTTATTCACAGAAAGTAAAGTTGCAAAATTAAAAGGAAGATTTCCATGTACTGGATTCGCATCAGCTGCTGAACTCCCAGTTTTCATTTCCTTGTGTACTTAATAACATTTGATTGTGCAATTTCTGCTTTCCAGTTTTAGACTTGAATTTGAGCTCCTTTAACCCATCACCTCTCTAGGTAATTACTTCTAGTATTAAACTACTCTTCACATGAGGAAGGGTTTTTTGCAACATTTAATCAGAATCTACCTTCTTAAAACTTAAAACCCTTGTTCTATATTCTACATCCTGGAAAAATAGAAACTAAATATTGATCATCTTCAGTGAGAGATCCTTTTAAGTACAGGTAATCCTTGACTTACAGCCACAATCAAGCTTCTGTTGCTAAGTAAGTCTGTTGTTAAGCAAGTTTTGCCCCATTTTACTACCTTTCTTTCCATAGTTGTTAAGTGAATCACTGCAGTTAAGTTTAACAGGGTTGTTAAGTGAATCTGGCTTCCACATTGGCATTGCTCGTAAAACAAAATGGCTGAAAAACAGGCTGAAAAAAGGAAGGAAGGAAAGAAATGGGAATGAGGAGAAGGAAGGAAGAAAAGAAGGAAGGAAGGAAGGAAGGAAGGGGTTAATCCAGCTTTAGCTTAGTCTCTTTCAGAATTGCCTGCACAGAAGTATTGTCAGTCCTTCTTCTTCTGCTATTTATTTATTAGTTTGGGGGTGCAAATGGGCTTTAATTGTAAATTGCTTCTGAGGAGTCAATAGGCTTTATTGCCTCTGCCACCTCAAGTATGAAATGTTGGCTGGTATGGCACAATATGTTGCTTTTTAATAAGTTCAACTTCTAATGTCTTACTTTCCTTGGTGATGGGAGCAGTATGCTTTGCTGGTCTCTCCCCATCCTTTCACTGGGGGGGGGGGGGGGGGGCCATTTGCACCAGGAAACTGAGAGTTGGTTAACCCTTTCATTTCTGGAGGTGTTGAATATAGGCCTAAGGCCTGGGGAAAGGGAGAGTGGCCTGGAGGCGGGGATGGGTGTGATGAGTGATGTTGAGTTGGCCACACCCACTCAGTCACATGATCACCCAGCCACATCTACCCAGACAGTTATTAGGGCAGAGAACTGGTGGTTAAATTATTTGAATCCTACCACTGTTCCAAATCAATCAGTATCTAATATGACAGGATGGTCTTGGTCATCCCTCTATAGAAAGTGGTAAGAAAGATGTGTTCTTGTCATTTGATGCAGAAAATGCTGTGCCCATGTTCACCAGTGTTTCACTACAGATTAATTACTGATGCCAAATTAAAAAATGCCAAAGAAAACAATGTATTACCACCAAAAAGAGACTATTTATTTATTCATTACATTTCTACACCACCTTATACTCTAGGCTTATACTTATACCAAATTCCATCGTAACAGCTGTATGGCAGTAACATCAGTTAATAACAAATCCCACATCTGATTAGATAATATTATAGCAATAATAGCCATACGGCTAGGGGTTTCTTTTTTCTTTTTCAATAAAATAGACAAGAAATGGGTTAAGAAGATGGCATGAATAGGAAACTGAACTGAAGCTGTAGAGAAAGAGGACGAAGAAATAAATGACAAGCGAGCGAGGATAGAATGGGGCGGGCTTGGGCTGCTGAAGAGATACAGTTTGCAAATTCTTCCAAAAAGAAGTCATCATTGGAATTGGCATGCAAAAAAGGTGCTGCTGCATGAGATTAATCTATCCTATATATGTGGGGGAAGAATAGGGACAGTATATACCAGAAAGAAGATTCAATTCTGCTAATGGGAAGAAATTGCCAGTGGATTTAATTGAACCCCTTGATTAAAACTTTGGAGAATTTAACAGCAACTACATTTTAGGACAGGAAGAGAGATGCTTATATTTTAAATTTAGAAAGATGTCTAAATTGTAGATCAAGCTTTTTATAAATTATTGACTACCTTTTAAGCTCATTTGAATATTCAGGAGACAAAGGAAAACTGTAGTTCTGTTTTGTGCATTAGATGAATTCTGCTTTTCTAATTATCAGAAGGGTGGGGGGAAACAATCAGAGTGACTGATTGCTTACTATTCTTGTTATGCTGAAAATAAAGTGGAGGAAAAGTCAGAATGATTTACAGGAAAAACCTTTGTGTGGTCTATTTGGTCTGGTCAGCCCTGAGAACTCACAATGTCTCATGACAGCAATAGCAGTTAGACTTACATACTACTTAACAGTAAAAGCACTTCACAGAGTTTACAAGTGAACACATTGCCCCCCCCCACCCCCAACAATCTGGGTCCTCATTTTACCAACCTTAGAAGGATGGAAGGCTGAGTCAACCTTGAACTGGTGAGAATTAAACTGCCAAACTGCAGGCATCCAGCAGTCAGCACAATTAGTCTGCAATACTGAATTTTAACGGCTGTGTCACCATGGCAATGTTGTACTTTGAAAGCTGTTAATACTTTAGAATGCTGTTAAAAATAAAATCTATTGTGCTCTTAGCATGTTTCAACAAACTATTTCATAGGAGAAATCCTTGTTTATATTTTTCAAATGGAATTGATCAGAAAATCAGATTACTGTATTATGTTCTAACTGTCCTTTAGATAAAAAGGCTACAATTACGAGATTTCCTCAGCAGTAATTCTGCTGGCAGAACTGTGCAGTTTAAAATCCATTTATTTGAAGGATGATTAGGTTGAGGAAGCTGAATTAGACTAATATTTCAGGAATTTCTCACTTTATTTATCCTATTTATTTCTGAACTCTCCATACAAAGATGTATTTACTCTTATGTGAATGATTTTTCTTTTATGGCTCTTTCCCTATTTTGTTCCCTAGTTTTCCAAAGCAGATTTGGAAAGTGTAAGGACTGCGACAATATTAAGAACTTATTCTGCATCACAACAATGGGACAATTAGATGTAATTCAAAAGATATTCTTCATTTTTGGAAAATAGAGGAGGCAAAAAGAAAAGTCTTTCTAATAACAAGGTATAATAATTTATTCATCTCTGGTGTTATCCATGATTGCATCAAAATATGACACAATATTCTTATTGTTGATTTTATTTTTCACAGCCTTCTGAAGAATTAACAGCTTTCAAAGTACTGAAATAGCAAACCAGTGTGATATCTGATCAAGTTCAATGGAGTTTCCAGTTTCACTACTACAGCCAGTGGTGCAATTTTCCGGTTCTCTGGATGATACAAATGGTTTTGAAATAAGATTTTGGAATTTATTATAGAAATCCTTCCTATCTGAAAATACTCTTGGTTTGAATTTTCTCTTAACAAAAAGTGACAGGATGAGACGTTGAAGACTGAACACTAGAATGAGCCAGAAAGAAGTAAAGATTGGAATTAAAGGAGAAACTTAAATTTGACTTACTAATACACAATAATTTTAAAACTGGACATCTTGGGGAATATAAAATAAAGGTAAGAATTATAAAGTTAGTTTATTTGATCGAGTTTAAAATTTATAAGCTGTCTCTGATAACTCTTAATGAATTTTTGCTGATCAGGACAGAAACAACGAGGTTGTCAGCTTTAAAATTCAGCTGCCACATTTTTTTAAGAGAGTTGGAGGAGTTGAAAAGACAGTTCTGGTGGCCAAAAATGAAACCTGATGTCGAGGACTATGTAAAAAGTTGCTCAATTTGTGCCACAGTGAAACACAGAACTGGAAAAACCCCTGGCCTCCTGTAACAAGTTGCTGAACCAACTCAATGTTGGGAAGAGATCACAATGGACTTTATTGTTGAATTACCTAAGAGTGAAGGGAATACAATCATTTGGACTATAATTGACATTCTCTAAACAGGCCCATTTTATAGCCTGCAAAGGACTTCCATCTGCGAAAAAACTTGCAAAGCTGTTTGTGAAACATATCTATAGACTACATGGAGTACCTTGTAGAATAATATCAGACAGAGGGGTCAATTTACCACCAAATTTTGGAGGGAATTTCTGAAATCCATTGGTTCCTCTCAAGGGTTATCCTCAGCTTTCCATCCTGCTTGTAACAGAGCAGTGGAGAGGGCTAACACCATGACTGAATAATACATTAGATGCTATGTAAATTATCAACAAGAAAATTGGGCTGAGTTGTTACCTTTTGCATAGGCTACTTACAATAATGCAGTACATAGCAGCATGGAATTGACTCAATTCCAAATCAACATTGGAATGGATTTTGTCCCAATGCCAGAATTACCTAGACAACCTCTCTCATCCATGCCCCTAACAGAATGGATGAACTCATTAAAGTAAGGATGGGAAGAGAAAAAAAAAAAAAGCTTTGACCGAAGCTGCAAAAAGTTATAAAAAACAGGTGGATAAACATAGATCCCTTCAACTGCCTTTAAAAGTAGGGGACAAAGTATATTTGTCGACCAAGTATCTTAGGTTGAAACTGCCCAGTAAGAAGCTGGGTCCAAAATTATTGGGTCCATTCCCAATTTCAAAGACAATCAATTCAGTCACTGTCCAATTAAGTCTTCCTCATATATTGGGGAAACTTCATCCAGTATTCCATTGTAGTTTACTAAAACCAGCTACTACATTAATGATAAGACCACCGCCAATTGCTCCCCCTAAACCATTAATGGCACAGGGAGAAACACATTATGAAATTCAAAAAAATTCTCAATTCTAGATTATACTGTGGCCGATTGCAATATTTGGTCTTCTGGAAATGATACCCTCTCTTGATGCTAGTTAGGTAAAGAGTTGGGATGTTTATGCTGATCAATTGGTTAACCAATTTCATGAGGATTTTCCCCACAAACTGAAGGGTCCTCGTGGGGGTGGGTTAAGGAAAATGTGTTAAACCCCCTATATCTGGGTTTTTTTCCCTTTCTTTTAGGAGGAGGAGTTTTCAAGGAGGTAAGCCTGTCAGCTTTAAAATTCAGCTGCCACATTTTTTTTTAAGAGAGTTGGAGGAGTTGAAAAGTTCAAGGTTATTCTGTATGTCATATTAAGAAATTTCAGTGGCAGTTAATTGCTTCTCATGATTTATGAGGTGTAGAAGTGGGAGAAGGTGAATTCTGTGTAATGCGCAAAAATAATTTCACTTGGGAAATTGCCTTTGACATGTCAGACCTGTTTCTAAATAAATCAATTGGAGAGAAATGTCTTGGAGTGATTGATATCATGGATACTTTCTGGATGTCTTATAGAGGTTTTAAGGATTTGTGTATAGATAAGAAATCAGATATGGAAAGATAACATCATTTATTGTATTTTGAGATAAGATGATAAACTACTAAAATTATATTTGTGATGAAGGAGGAAGTAATTTATATATATTTTCTTCCTTCTTTCTTCCTTTCTTCCCTTTTTTCTTCCTTTTTGGCACTTTCTATTTTTTCTTTTTTTTTTTCCCTTTGGTTCTATTTATTCTCAATGGTTCTTACTTTTTACTTGTAATGTTAAATAACATTATGATAAAAATATTAAAAAAGAAAATCTGAATCTACTCTTCAGTTTCCATAGAAATTATATTTTATAGAAATAATATATCATCCCAGGGAAAAGTAATCTGCTAAGTAAATAAAGCTTTTAAGTAACAAGGGATGAAACAGACAACTCCCCTTTGGATATAAATTTGATCAAACAACAATAAATAAGACTTAAGAAAAAGCATACATAATGTTTATGTATTCAATAAAGATACATAATGGCACTCAATGTTAAGAGTTTTACAATATGCAGCCTTACCTACCGTGGTATATTACCATCTCCTGATACAAGGCTCTGCTCTCAATACAAAGGCATTAAAAATAATTTAACTATTGATACTTCAACTTGAGGCATGGCTGCTGCCTCAGCTTTGAGGGTAAAACAGCAGACTTAACAGTTCTGTTTAACCTACAAAAATCAGCAGCCTATATAAATGGGTTCAGCTTGAGTCCAAGTCAGCACTTCATGGTAAATAGCTCACACTGTTTCTAAATCTGCCTGCACAGTAGTTAATTTTTAATGCTTCTCAAAGCAGGTATAATTGGCCCAATAACTCCCTGTACACCAGCATCTTCTTTTCTAAAGGCTGCACTTTTCATTATAATTGATAGCCATCTTCGGAAAAGGAGATTGGTTTTCCCTCTGTTATCAGCCTAGACTTGTAGCAGTGAAGCAATCCTTATGCAAACATCTTCATTTCAATATATATATTCTGTCTGTGTGTAGGTGTTCCCACACAAGCTTCATTTCTCTGTACTAGAGGCAATAATTCCAGGCAGCTTTCCTCTCTGCCTATCAAAGTCTAAAATTATTGCAAATATAAACTCAAATCTAGTCCTTCTATGCATTTTCACTGTCTTTCTTCACATACTCAGTGAATCATTTATAGCTACTAGGGGAGTTATTTTCTCTTGGCTGGCAATACCAGCCCTCCTAACTATCCTGATAATACAAGCCCTCCTACCTATCCTATCAATGGGTAGTTAGAATGGCAAAGAAAAGCAATTAAAATCAGCCTGCCTTCCATTGAGAACCTATATTCTGCATAGGTAAGAAAGAGGGCTGAAAAAATATTTACTGACCCTTCATATCCTGGACATAAACAGTTTTGACTCCTCCCCTCAGGACGCTGCTATAGGGCATTCCATGCCAAAACAACTAGACAGTTTTTTCCCTTGTGCCATCACTCTGCTGAACACCTGATTCTCACAGTGCTGTCTTATGTCTAAGGATATTTACCAATGTAGTACAACTATATTATTATTATCCTCATCTTTTCTACTACCTTCTCCTACTGATAACTTATATTACTTTGTTGCTTGTATATACACTGAGGCCCTATTCACTAGAGACAAATCCCTTGAATGTCCAATCACACTTGGTCAATATAGTATTTCATTTCTTTCCAGGTCGATATAGTATTTCATTTCTTTCCACTCCACTCCATTCTCCACTCCATTCTCCACTCCACTGCACTCCACTTCACTCCACTCCAGTCCACTCTATTCCATTCCATTCCATTCCATTCCATTCCATTCCATTCCATTCCATTCTATTCTTTCTGTTAACATTAACTGTGAAAGGTTCTAGACCAAGGGTCTTCAACTTGGCAAGTTTAAGACTTGTGGAGTTCAACTCCCAAAATTCTTGAGCTAACATGACTAGAGGAGGAATTCTGGGAGTTGAAGTGCACAAGTCTTAAAGCTGTCAAGTTTGAAGACCCTTGTTCTAGACAATCATCCAATCGTTTTTCTTTGATAAAAGGAGTTGATAGAAAACTCCTCCAGATTTTCCTTAATTTGTTGTCAGACCTAAAGTAAGATCTATAGTACATATATTTTGCGACTGTAGCATTACAGAGAACATCAATCAGTCTTTACTGCACTCAAGTTAGACAATCTCAGCAAGTCCTGGTTTTCTTCCCATCTCTGTGTACCTGGTTACAAATCAACACAATCTTTGTTTCTCTTCTTCTAAAATAATGTAGAATTACAGACTTGCATCCACCCCCACAACCATCCATTGATTTGTTTATTGCATTTGTTTAAAATACAATCCTTAATACATGTATAGAGGAGACGAACAGGTCAAGAAATCTTTCCAATGGTGACAAAATTATTGATATAATGCCACCGTAATCATGATACAAATCTCAAAGAGAAGAAACTGCTTTTTACTATTTGGGAGAATGTGAAGGGGAAATTTGCTAATGCGCATTAGTTTTATGAAAACACTAGGGAGATAGAAAATTCTTAGTTTGGATTAAAAATGAGATTTGGAATATCTCTAAGGGTATAGATGGCCTGCTTTCCTTTCTGATCTATGTACCCTGTTGATAATATCCTGCAGCATATTTACATGGGAATACATGCTATTGATTGCGTTCTTAAGGCAAGGAGGTATACATCTTTTTTTTAAAAAAAAGGGAAGCATGACAAGGACATAAATTTTCATGGTTGCTAATATTGACACATGTTAGTTTACAATAAAATAAAAATTAGTTTGGATGCCCTCTTAGTTTATAATTATGCTCCTGAAAATAAGGAAAATAGTGCAGGACATGCATTTAGTTATATTTTATCTTACTCATATTTCATCTTATGCAGAAACATTCTTTCATTTTTTTCAAGTTTTTTGTCCATTCATTTTTAAACGCTCACCTTTTCCAGTAGCTTTTTTAGATCAGCATTCTGCTTCTGTCTCTCTCAATATCTGATTCTTGTAGATACTGATCTTTTAATTTTGTTAAACTAGCTTCAGTTTTATCTCCATGGACTTCAATGTAACTAGGCAGCTGACATCAAAACAATCGAAGTTCATTTACTTGTTTGTGCATCATCTATAAAAGTCAAATGTTATTCTAAAATCTGCTGTATTAAAACTGAAAATTCTTATGGGAGAGAGTCAGGGAAAGGAGAGAACGATATTCTCATTTTCGAAATGTTAACTGCCTATTTCACACAAAAAAAAAAAATCCGAAAAAGAAGTTGTACAAAAATATCATATTATAAATGCATTGTAATTTTATATTTTCAGATATTTCTTGAAGCACAGTGTTATTTACAAAGCTCTATCTGATTCCAGCAGTAGTCTCATTTCAAATGATGGATGGAATTCAAGATTGCATCTGTATATTGCGTTCTTCAATGGAATGTAGGGACAAAGGCATTTGACAACAAGAGAACATCTTTATGTCTTTCCCTCTATCTGTAACTCATCCATATCTATATATCATCTATATTATCTTATCATATTATTTCTATGTATTATCTAATCTATCTATTCTATGTCTATTTATCATTATAGCTTCTGTATATCATTCTATTCTATTCATCATTCTCTCTATATATATCTATCTATCTATTCTGTTTCTCATATAATAAGGCTGGGTCTTTTTTTTTTTTGAGCCCCCCCAAAATGGCTAGGCTGTCTTTTCAGGGTAATTTAATCCCACCCTTGCATCTTTGAGCAGACGGGCAGCGATGGTTTGGATGTTGACCTCGGCGTTGGTGGGGCACTTCATATCGGGGTCAACGCAGGCAGCACCATATCCAGGTGTGCAACAAAAATACTTCCTAATGGCAAGCCCCCCCCCCCACTCCCCCCATTTCGCATGTTTTAATATAAGCCTTAATTTGGGGGGAGGGACTTAATTTCATTTCATGCCTATAAAACAAGCTGGGACTTCCTATTGGGGGAGGCCATATTGTTGGAGAAACAGGGTATCTATCTATCTATCTATCTATCTATCTATCTATCTATCTATCTAT
>NW_020769309.1:8256821-8321754 GCF_900518735.1 Pseudonaja textilis
TATCTATCTATCTATCTATCTATCTATCTATCTATCTATCTATCTATCTATCTATCATTATACCTACTGTAGCAGTACATCTAATCTACCTACCTATCTAAAATATCATAGAACAAATAGTATTGCTTTCTGGCTTTTCTTGCTGTCTCTCTGAACTTATATTACCAGTCTTCAGGCTCCATGAGGCTATGATCATAAAGCAAGCCATGGGAGTTTATTTATCCCAGTTTATTTCTCATGTAGTTCTATAATCCCTGAGATGTTCGTTGGAGAATATCTATTGGAAATTAAAACTATTTTTCCTAAACTTTGCAAGCAAGTCTCTGACCCTTTCCAAGACTGCGCTGGTGAAATTCAGAGATAATCATATAAAGGTGAGCAATTTCTCACTTATTTTCAGTGGGAAATGAAATAAAAGGCAGCCTTAAACATCCAGTAAGTTTAGAGCCCTTATAAAATGTATCACTCCTGAGAAAGTATATTGAATAATTTTACAAGGCTGAATATTTCAAACCAACTCTGTTTGGTGATGATACATTATTACCAACCCATCATCTAGTTTTGAAAAAGTATAGAAACCAACATTCTGACCATTACTCTTATTTAAGTAAATTATGTAAATGAGTTTATCATTTATCACTTATCTTTGATAAAGGGGAAAGTTTGTGGGGATGCCCAAAGCTGAGATAGTTTACTTGTTCAGTAACTATTACTGCAACCCATTGTTTCAAACACAATCTATATACATATTCTAATACATAATATTTATGAATGCTTTAAAATACACAAATAGTTATTCTACAATGTATCAGAAAAAGTATGGTATATCTGAATATATGTAATAATACTTTTTTCAGCCTCCAGAAAAACTGGAAATTTCAGCCTACATCTTAACCTGTTACTCAAAATAATACTTAACAATGTCCTCCTGAAAGAGAAGAGAAATTTCAACAGAAATTGAGATCTAGTTTTTGTCTTAGAGATATTTAATAAAGTTGACAAAAACTATGATTTTAATACTTTTTGGCTTCCAGGCCTCTTATTTTAGCATATTGTTTCTACCAGCATTCTGGCATTTTTCTACCAGAATCCTGGCTGCATCTACCAGCATCCTGGCATTTTTCAAAAGAAAAAAAATATGGCTTATTTTATAGGGCATGATTCTAATCTTTTCCACAAAAATTTAGTCATCAGCAAATAGGATTGAAGATATCCAAAGACTATTTTTTGCGGCCCCCTCATCTAAATAGAAAGCCAGTTAGGGCACCAGTGTAGAAACCAGGATATTTTGAGTTCCAGACAGTCATTCTCTCTTAGGCCTAGGAAGGAGGCAATGTAAACCACTTACAATTAGATTAGCAGAGTTGGAAGGGATATTATAAGTCATCTAGTCCAACACTCTCTCCCAAGCAGGACACCGTACACCATTTCTGACAAATTACAGTCCAATCTCTTCTTGAAAGTCTCAAGTGATGAAGCTCCCACAACTTCTGTAGGCAAGCTGTTCCATTGGTTGATTGTTCTCACTGTCAGAAAATTTCTCCTTATTTTCAGGTTAAATCTCTCCTTGTTCAGTTTCCATCCATTATTCCTTGTCTGGCCTATAGGAGCTTTAGAAAATAGCTTGACCCCTTCCTCCCTGTGGCAGCCCCTCAAATATTTGAAGACTGCTATCATGTCTTCCCGGTCCTTCTCTTTACTAGACTAGCAAAGCCCAGTTCTTGCAGCTCTTCTTCATATGTTTTAGTGTTCAGTCCCCTAATCATCCTGGTTGCTCTTCTCTGAGTTGCTCTTCTCTACTTTTTCTAGAGCCTCAACATCTTTTTATAGTGTGGTGACCAAAACTGAATGCAGTACTCTAGGTGTGGCCTTACTAAAGCTTTGTAGAGTGGTATTAATACCTCACTGGATCTTGATCATGTACCTCTGTTAATGCAATTTAGGATTGGATTGGCTTTTTTGGCTGCTGCTGCACGTTGCTGGCTCATGTTTAGCTGGTTAACCACTAGGACCCCAAGATACAAGACTCCATGAAAACTACAGGGATTTGTTCAGGAAATTGCCATGAGTCAACCCTGATTCTGAATTGAAGAGGCTCTGCCTAAAATAAAGACATGTACTATTTAATGAAAACACAACTACATTGTATTGTGGTATATCTCAGAAGAAATAGAAGGCACTTGAGAGAAATATACATTTCTTTAAAATCAAAAATATTCATCTTCAGTGATGAATATTTGCTATGGTCCAACCCTCCGAGTCTCCAATATTTATATATTCATCTGTAAACAGCACTAGAAATCATAATTTTGCAAAGAAAGAATTGTGTTTTTTTTTGATATCTAAGTGATAAACTCATTAAATATAGAAGGAAATAATTTTTCCGCATATCACATAATTAAAATATGGCATTCATGTTTCAGTCACCAAATAATAGACACATATTATGGAGGTTAAATCTATCAAAGGCTAGTGGTCATGAAGGCAATATATTACTTCCAATCTCAGAAGCAATGTATTTCACAATTCCTATTGCCAGAGAATGCAAGCAAGATGATTTAATAGAGGTGATGTCCTAAATTTCAACTCCACAATAGCTTCTAGTTGGTCATTGTGGGAAGAAAACTCAGGAAAAGATAGGCATCGAATGCAATTTATCAGGGTTCTTTTCATTATACAAAGACTGGAGCCTGTTAAAATAAAGTTTTCTTTGGGGGAATCATTATTAGTGCAATTTGGTTTCAATAATGCAAACTTTTAATTAACTAAGCTTAGACCATCTTAAGAAAAAAGAGCAAGTTCTGCTTTGCAATTATAAAGAAGAAAAGGTAGTGAATCCAAAGTGATTTAATTTTCATAGATCTCTGTAGAAGTTACACAAATGAGCATATAAGTTGGTACAAATACCAAATAAATGTCTCTTTTTATTTCCTATCCTCCTTCCTCATGTGACAAACTATTCCCTTTGAGGAAACAAATTTGGAACAAAGCTCAGTAGGAAGCAACCACAGAATTTTACAAATAAATGCATAGTAGGTCAAGTACAATTGAGTTGTTACGATATCAATTAATAGAAATAGACATTTCCTCTTCCTCCTTTTCTTCTTGTAGACCTTCTTTTTCCTTTGTCTGATTCAGAGTGATCTTTTCCAGCATGTAACAAAGCCAGTTATTTGATTCCCTTAAAAGTCCTTTATAGATTTACTATACTTTTTTTATTTTTTGACACAATGGATAACAATCTTGGAGCAATTCAAAGCCAGCAGGTCTTCAGAGATTAACTTCCAAGTATCAGCAGTTGCATCTGAAACAGATATTTCTTCTAGAACCTTCTGCATAAGTGGCCATTGTACTGAATCTGGGAATGAATAACACATTTTTAGCAAGTAATTCAGAGAGAAAAATTGACCTCTTAGATAAAATTACCTTTTAAGTAACCAATTGTGATTGTCATGATTGCCAGTGATGGATTTTTTTTTTATTAGTCAGGAATGGGCTGAACAACAGATCTAAACCTGGAAATAATCTAAGCAGTGTCATAGTTGACTTGGCCATTTTACCTAAACAAGCCTATTCTCGATCATCTCTCTCCTAACCATCAGGAAGTACTTTCCCAAAGTTGAATCATTTATGCAAGAGAAAAAAGGACTGTTTCTTGATATAATTTGTTTTTGTATCCATAACTTTTCTGTCATTTTGGTATGTTTCTATATCATTGCTACATTTTGGCTCCTGAAGTAAATTGAAACTGGAGACCTAAGAGATCAAAGATCTATTAACTTTATTTTGCAGCTTTTGCTTTCTCTTTGTTAATTCCTTTCATATGGCTAGAGCTTACCTGGTAATACCACAAAGTTTTACCAGGTCTAGAAGCAAAGCCTTCTCCAATGGATTGATGAATACGTAGCATGGTAGGTTTCCAATTGTTCAAAAACAAGGATTATTCTCCCATTCTGCTAACTGCAGGCAAATATGTCACACTGGCTTTGAGAATACTTGTTCTCAGGACACCACACTTGCCTTATTTTCAGCCCATTGTCGAGTCAGCCTAAGTTTGTCCTTAACACTTCCATATTTAAAATAGCACAAGCTTTGTTGTATGAATGATTTGTAATGTATTACAATCTGCTGAATATGCAGTCAGGGGATTGTATCTTCTGAGTTCCATATGGCCAACTGAAACTGCTATGGGAATTCCCTTCCCATCTATTACTTCTTATTTAATTTGAACTGCAGATGAAACTAGATACCTGGCTTTCATAGATATATGTACTTATTTAATGCTTGACTCACATGTCACAAATTTCCATACCAACACAAGCTCCTTATGTTCCTAGGTAAACCACTATTCTGGAAAACCACTAGTCCATTAACAAACACCAATTTAGTGGTCCTTCAGTAGATCAATAGGCCTGTCTGTTGCAATAAACTGGGAAAGAGATATATTGTTGGTTCTGCTATGGATGAGTATCTTGAAGGTTTTCAGTTGCTTCTGCTTCTAAGAGGTTTTGCAGAATAATCCTTTCTATTATTTTTATTACACTGGAAGGGACTACTGCTATTTTATGTAGTTTGTGGGATATTTCAAGGTGCTGGCATTTGTGGCCATTAATTGCCAGCACTACCCTTCTCTGAACAATTGTTGATGTTTGGAGACTGAAATGGAATTTAAACTTTCTTCCAGTTTCCTTGTGTAGCTTATGGAAGATTTAACAGACCTCTGAAAGACTGATAAGTCTCAATTCAAAGGTATCCTAGCTAATTCTCTCTACTTCCACTGCATCCTCCATTGACCTGTCAAATGCCATACATAATTGTAATAGACCACTAATCCAAATTCATAAAAAAATGAGTGACAAGTGACCAGTCGCTCATTGGACATTGCTCCTGGACAGCATGAAAGCTAGCCAAACACACCACTCCAAGTACTTCTTCACATTCCTGCAAGCCTGTCCTGGCACACTTTGAAAAGAGATTTCTGGTGTTCTTTTCTGCCTTCTGGAAACCCTGGAAGGGAGGTCAAATGAAACCAGGGGAATCTTCCAACCACTGACCACAATAAAGCTTCGGTCCATTTGTAAGCCTTGCAGACATAGGGTTTCCTACTTACGCAGGAGGTTGAAGACCTCCAAGGACCTTACCAACTCTATTAGTCTGTTGTTCTATTATTCTGCTACTGAGATAGATTAGAGCTCAGCTATCAAGGCAGTACAAATTAGGCTGGCATATTTTTTTCTACTGTTTTAAGAATACACATTAGTCACAAGGAGCAGCCCTGAAAACAAGGATCCAATAGGAGGATCTCTTAAGAACCCTGATTTCTGTTTAATTATTAGCTGCAAGCAGGAATTGCCCTTTGATCTAGAAACTATATACATCTGTATATAGTGGCTTACTGATGACAATGGAGAAAGAAAGCAGATTTGATGGTATAAATCCCAGGACTGAATTTGATTTAATAAAATCATTTCAGCTACATAAACACTTCTGAGGTTCAAAAATAAATTTAAAGAGGCTTCTCAGACAAGCTTACGAGTGTCAGTAACTTAGAAATAGATGATACAGAGCATGAAAAGGAGGTAGGAAGGGGAATAAAAATAAGCTTAAGGCCCCTCTTCATTTTGTTTTCTTTTAGAATTTCTTTGCAAAATATTCTACAGATAAACCTGTTTGCAGTCTCCCTTCACCCTTGTCACAATTCCATGTAATTTAAATTTTTAAAAAATCACATCAAATAGAAATATATAGCTATGGTGTTCCAACCATCCCCACTATGAAGTCAAAACTTATAAACTTCTGTCCTACTGATATAGTTCAAGTTGCAGCTCATCTGTCAGCAATACCAAAATCCAGATAGTTTTAAAAATCTCTTCACCCCAAATTCCTTACTTCATCCTTGTTGGTGTTTTGAGGCTCAGTGTGTTAACATTTCTCCAATTTCTCTCTCATTGCACAATTTTTTAAAGATATAGATCTTATCATTACCAGATGGCATTGAAACAATTCATGTAGGCTGGAAAGAAATGAGGCATCTGGTCTCTCAGCAAGAAGCGATCTAATGCCTCTTTTTGTCTTGTCTCCCCCTGCTCAGCAGCCTGATGCAACAGTTGATGGGTATGAGCAGAGTGGGGAAAACAAGAAAAAACTAGGCATTGTAATGCAGAAAGGGCAAGAAGGATTGAACAAGCATTACTGAAACAAGAAGGGTTGAAACTCATAAGTGAAATGCAAGACTGAAAGGTACAACTTATTCAAAAGTAACAGGAGTGGGGAAGTGAGGTGACGTTATATGTAAAGGAGTGCATATATGTACTAATATCCAAAAACCTGAGCATTCAGATCAGTCAGAAGGCAACAACAAATATATTATTCTGGAGATATGCTATTTCCTGCCAAAATGGAATAAGATAACTGTTCTTGCACCATCTCTTTCATGGAAGAAGAATATAGTAATATTGAGAGGATTTATTTTCTTTTTTTTCCTACTGCTTCATTTTCCAGAAGGTTGAAGAAGTGACAGAGGAATTCTCTGTCCTAGATCATAAGCCAAAATACATATTAAGTAGAAACCCATGGATATAAATCTATGGGGAGCATAAAAAGCTTGGGACTTTCTAGAAAATAAATGTACAATCACATATTATTAGATTGAAAAAAAGGGAAACGGGAGTAAATCATCAAGTCGGAGATTTACCAGCAGGTAGATTATGATTTAGATATTTACCAGCAAACATCTAAATCATAATAGGAATTTAGAATTGTAAGGAAAACTAAATTAAAGGGGGGGAATCCCTTTTTCTCCTCCATCTTTTGAAAAAGGAAGATGTGGTTTGTTTCTAGAAGGAGATTGTGAGGATGGCATAAAATGATAAGGAGACAGCAAACAAGTAAATGAAGTGAGTGCTATTACCATGAATGAATTTAAGCTTCCAAGGCTGAATCAAATACATCTAATAAAATGTTTGCAGATGTAATCTTGGAAAACAATTTTGTCATTTTTGAAAGACCAAGATACATCATGCCAGAAGAGTGAAGAAAAGCAAATGTTGTTTCTATGTTTCATAATTGAGGGGTGGTGAGTGATAGAACTTGGTTGACTGCAGATAGATAAACAGAACGTTGCTATTGAGCAAAGGATGGGACAAATATTGGGGCAAAATTTTAAACAATTAATTTAGAAAGTAATTCATTGCCTGGCAGAGACACCATGGGTTTATCCAAAAAAAAAAAAAATGCCAAGCCGTTCTCTTGGCATTCTCTTTTCTGACAAAATTATAAGTTTAGTTGACCATGGGAATATGGTAGATATGGCACACTTTGAATCCAGAACATTATTTGAAAACAATATCTCCAAATAATCCAGGAGTAGAAGAGATAGCAGATTGTGAGTTGGACTATGCTACCATTAGATTGATATGGAGTTGATTGAACGCAATCATAAGTATATGATGAGCCAGTGCCAGAAAGGACATATTGGGTCAAGTATCCCAGGGCTCCATTCTAGACCATACATCGTTCAACACGTTTATAAATAACTTGAATAATGATAAGAAAATACACTTGTTACATTTGCAGAATACACAAGAGGGATATGTCTATAGATATTCTCAGTTATCCAGGTCATGGTTGCTCCAAAGGTGTTTTCTTTTATTTTATTTTTTCAAGAATCAAATGGACTTTCTTGTCTTCAGCTCTGAAGAAGCTTCTTGGATAAGAAGTGAAACATTTTCAAGAAAAACAAGTAAGTCCAGTTGCCTCTTAGAAAAAAGTACCATTGGGATACAAGAGGGATAGTGAGCACCTTAGAGAACAATATCAAGATTCAGCAGGATGAAAATCCAGCAGGATGAATTTCAGAAGAAACAAGAGTAAAGTCCTACAAAAGTACTTGAATTTCCTTCATATAGAGGAAGGAAACAATTTACTCTGAGAAACAAGCCTCTGTTAGTTCTGATTAGAGATGTTTATTAGAAAAAAGATTAAAGATGCAATATTCTACTGAGCATCTGTGTCTATCAATGAATTCCAGACAGGATACAACAAAGTCAAAGGGAAAAAAAACAGGAAAACTCACCCATAAATGAAATTTATAGCCATCCTTAAATTAACCTATGGGCCAAGCACCAGCTGGCCAATTCTGTTTTATCTAATTTTTGAAAAAAATATGGAGAGCAGGGACCATCCATACCTTTATGGAGAAAGTGTTGCATGAAATGGAAGCCACCAATCACAAAGTGTCATTTCATTATTTAATATATAAGTTTATATCAAGATACAGGTAGTCCCCAACTTACATCCATTTGTATAGCGACTGTTCAAAGTTACACAGCACTAAAAAAATGAATTGTGGTTGGTTTTCACCCATGTATTTATGACAGTTGCAGTATCCCAGGGTCACATGATCACCATTTGTAACCTTCCCAGCTGGCTTCTGGCAAGCAAAGTCAAGGAGGGAAGCCAGATTTGCTTAACAATCACACGATTCATGTGTGACAACTTAATTAGCTAAACAAGTGTGACCAAAAAAAGGTTGTAAAATGGGGTGGAACTCACTTAATAATTGTCTTGCTTAACAATGAAAATGTTGGGCTCAATTGTGGTCATGAGTTGAGGACTACCTGTAGTGTATCATAAATAATATAAGCTTATACCAATAAAACTCATGTTTTTTTTTTTTTTGGTATGTTTATGATGAACCATTGTAGTAATGGAGTAACACGGAAATTCTTTTTGTTTGTTTTCCTAACTGCTTGTGTTTTTATGAGAATGGGAAATAACCTTTTTAAATAAATAAGAAAATCACAAAAGGGAAAAAAAAACTACAGTTCCAACAGAAAAGGATATGTAAGAAAATCTAAATATGGTATATGATTATGTTAAACTTCACCAAAACTCTAATTAATGAAATGTTATTAAATAATAGATTTAATTATTAATTTAAGGATATCATTGATTTTATAGCAACATCTCTTATAGAAAATTTCAATCTATAAGAATATCATTAAAATCAGACTATATAGAAACATACTGCAACAAACTGCCTTTTTTTGCATTCAAAAAGTTCAAAAATAGAGAATAGACTTATAACTTGAATCAATTCCTTAACATCAGGAAAGTACATTCTTTCCAGTTATGAAAAAATATCTTTTCTTTTAAAGCTTAATAAAGCCAAAGCTCCTCATGAGATTGCAAATTCCATGTTTTCCATGTTTGCATTAAGGTTCTTAACTGTACCTTTTCTTCTGAAATTCTATTAAGATATGTAATTCACCATGTCACATCCTCCCCTCAGCTGTTCTTGAAGACCAATACAGGAAGTTTCCTTATGGACAGGCAATGGCCCTAACAAGGCTGAGCATACAAAAACAACAGAGCATGTGCCTCTCCAGGGTCTGTACTATAGTGACAATCCTACTAGCCTCATCTCCTCATTACTGCATAAATATCCAGGACAGTTTTACACCTTCCTGCTACTTTCACATACCAATTCTGCTACAACATACAATGTTGACAGTTTCTGTGCAGTAGTGCTGAAAATTCATTAGGTGATGAACTGTGTCGTAAATTGGACTTAATGAGCACCTTGTTTGCTATATTGGAGTGTTCAGTAATATAACAGACATAGTCTTACACTAATCTTTTATTATCTCTCATTACCCTTCAAATCCTCCTGCTCCTTTTGGGGATTCTTTTAGACTTTTAGTTGTTTTATATATATGCTGTACATTCTGTTTTAATATATTACCTAATTTTCATTATATTTTTAGACTGATGTATCTTCTATGCTTTTTAATTAGCTATATCCCAACTGCTCTATGCAGAATTTGTGTGTGTGTGCGTGGGTGTGTATCATAATAGTATAATTTATTTATAGTAATAATTATTTTAGATAGATGTAAATATAGATAGACATATATAGAGATAGATAGATAGATATAATCATATTTATTATGGTACACTTTATATACAAATTATCAAGGCTGTAACTGGACAAGACTAGACCATATGAGTCTTGAGTGCAATATGGGAAATTACTGTCACAATTAATAGTATGTGCTCAGTCACAAATTGATTGTGATGCAACTGCAAAAATAAAAAATAAAATGCAATTGTAGAATAGATCAAAATAAGCAAAATGCCAATATTCTTCTTTATTCTGCATTGGCTAGATTGTACGTAGAATAGAACTGCATTGTTCAGGGTACCACGTTTTAGGAAGAAGATTAATACACTGTGGAGAAGAACCAAAATAATAAGAGATCTAGAGAAAAAAAAAGTTTCTGAGAAATGGTTGCAATATGAAGTATATTTAATCTGGAGAAGAGAAGACTGTGGAGAGATATGATGGCTGTCTTCAAGTGTCTGAAGGGCTGTCATATAGAAGATGAAGCAAAATTGTTCAGAGCTCTTCCAGAAAACAAGACTAAAAGAAATTGGATCTAAATGAAAAGGAAGCAGATTTCAGTTGGACATCAGAAAAAAAAAACATTCATAGTGATAAAACTGTTCAACAATGGAACAGACTACCTTAGGAGATGATGGACTCTCCTTTGCCAGAGTTTAGACAGAGTTTAAAAATCTTATACAAAAGTTTGGACATCTCACAAAAGGAGTGAATATTGCATCAATTCCCCACTACAGTGCCTTCCGAAAATCAGAGACCTAAAAATAGAAGATAAAATTGTGATTTTGTTTGATATCACAGATTGAAATACTCAGAATCATGGACCTCATCAGCTTCCACCTAACCAGGGGTGGGATTCTACCAGTTCACACCTATTTGCTAGAACCCGTTGTTAACATTCTAAGCAGTTTGGAGAACCAGTTGTTAGAAGAAATTACTGGCCTAATCCTGTAAGGAAGGCAGGAAGGAGACATTCTGGTGTTCCTTACAGAAGCTGTCTCTCCGTTAACCCTTATTACATTCTTGGCAGGACTAGACTTCCTGTCTCAGGAACATCTCTGGAGTTTTTTTTCCCTCCTTTGCTGGTACTTTGCTTGTGTGGAATTACCATTCAAAGTTACAATGGCACTGAAAAAAGTGACTTATGACCATTTTTCACATTTACGACTGTTGCAGCATCTCCACAGTCATGAGAGGCCAGGTGAGGAGAGGCATGCCTCGATGTGAGTGATATTGACTTGGCAACACCCAGCCAATAACATGACCACCTAGCCATGTCCACCTAGTCACATGACCACCAAGCCACTCCCACAACCTAAGCCATGCCCACAGAACCGGTTGTTAAAAATTTTGAATCCCACCCCTGCACCTAACTACCTACTTTCAGTTTCATGGACACACATACCAATAAATCATGGGATCACCAATTTCAGAATCCATAATAGGGACTTTAATGAAGCATCTAGAAATTATAAGACTCCCAGACATACCACCAAAAGCATTGGTCCACTGTGTAGATCTTATAACAGAACTTATATTCTGATCAATATCAAGTGGCAGATAGTTTTTTTTACATAATTTTTATTCTGTCAAATGTGTGTCATGTATTGGATAAGGACAATGGGAAAGAAAAGCTTTTTTCTGACTTCAGAGTTTCACTGACAATCTTTCCATGGTCCAATATAATGACTTCCAGTGTCAAGGGATTTCTGGCAAGCACTCCTCAATAACCAGGGAGGCCTTGCAAGTAAACTGTTATTGAGAGCCTTTGCTGAAAATAAAATGGCCAGATTAAGTGTATGAAATGACACAATGATTAAGCATCATGAATGACTGAAGTAAAGGATCAATAAAACTAATCCGCTTGTTTTATCTTTTTTATATGTTTATGTTACCCAACAGTTGTTAGCAAATTAATCAAAATAAGTGAAGCAGAATAAATCAAAAATTTGTTTAAAAAGTAAGTTGTTTTCGTAAAATGATCACATGATTTCTCTAACAGGAAGTCTTTGCAGAAAGGAGTAGAAAAGTTAAATGACAGCATTCAGGGCCTTATCATTATTATGGTTGGTTGCACAGGATTTGACATTTTTATCCATCCATAGAGTCCTTCTCAAAAACCTGGGATAGACAGATGCCGTTTTATGTTATTAAAGATATAATCAAAGGATCCAATTTGTTCCAAGTAAAGCTGCCTATTGTAATTGACTTATGTGATTTTTGTATTATGCTTATGTATTAACAAATGATGCTCCAGTTGTTTTGGGATTGCACTAAAGGTGCCTATTACTATTGGTACTATCTTTGCCTTTTTTGCCAAAGTCATCCTACTTATATTTGCAAATCTTTGTATTTTGTGATTTTTCTTCAGTTCTTTCTTTTCTATTCTGCTGTCTCCATGTACTGCCACATCCATTACTAAGAACTTTTTGTCATTCTTATTGACAGTTGTTAAGTCTGGAGTGTTAGGTTGCTATTATTGTTGTGCCAAATGGATCCAAAGCAAATATAAAAAAAGAAATGGACTAAAAATTTTGATTGCAAACTGCCAATGATTTAGCTTTTGCAAGTTATAAATAACATGATGATTTTATTGGATAAGTCTTACACATAGACTTGATTTAAAATACACAAAGGATCAACCAATATTAACATAACTGACAATCTTGTAACTATCACTTCAAAATGCATCATGAAAAAGTTTGTTCATTTTTTTTTATTATTATTCCAAATGATGTTAGAATCCTAATGCGGGTATCTGGGGAACACTATTATGAATAATATTGAACAAGTTAATACATTTTTAATATACCTTTTATTGAATGTTATAAATAATAATTAAAAATGAGACACATTAATTTCAATGTAAATTACTCAGTAAGATTTTGATTTCCTTAAAAGAGCACTAAATTAGACAATCTAGAAAGAAAGGCAAAGAGAGGGGGGAAATAGCTGAAAGGAATTACAGTAATATAGTAATAAGTTAACAAAAACCAAACCCTACCTCCATTCTACAATAACAAAAGCATAATATTTTTCTACAAGTCTTCTTGAAGTTGTCCTTGATGATCATCCAAAAGCTGAAACTAGACCACAATGCTGTGACACATGTACTTTTGGGTCAGCAGTGGGATTCAATTTTTTTTACTACCGGTTCTGTGGGCATGGCTTGGTAGGTGTGGAAGGGGAAGGATACTGTACCTCCAGTCAGAGGTAGTATTTGCCAGTTCTCCAAACTACTCAAAATTTCTGCTACTGGTTCTCCAGAACTGGTCAGAACCTGCTGAATACCATCTCTGTTTTTGGCGCTCCTTGGTTCACCAAAATAACACCACTATTGGGTGAGCTGCACTGGCTCCTAGTTGCTCTTGGGTGCATTTCATTAATATGATAATCATTTTATTATTTGTAGTACAATAGCCTAACGTGAAAGATTCATCCCTAACAGAAAGCACGCTTCATAAACATGCAAATTGTTCCATACTAGCAGGCTTGTAGGCCTGCATTCCTATTGGTCCGGTAAAGCCAGGCCGTGAATGGACAAAACTAAGCGTTCTGATTGGTTCTTATTCGGCTGCCATGATTGGGTAAAACCAAGTGCGGCAAGCTCAAATGCATGTCATAGGCTGCCTAGCCGCAGCCAGCTCTATAAAAGGAGCTGCCTTGGCTGGGAGTCTTGTCTCAGTATCTGGTTTCCTAATAAAGAGCTGTTGTCACTATTTTGAGTCTCGTCTCTCCTTGGGACCCACCGCCCAGACATAACACAAATAATAATAATTAGGCTTATGATTTTTTCACATAGACATATGCATATATATTTAAGTCAAATTTGAATTTTAATGTTTATATTGTTTTATTAATTGGTTATATTGTACATCACCCATAACCCTTTTTTAAAAGATGGGCAGTTTAGAAATATGAAATATAAATACATAGACATATAATTGAACTATAGTTTATACTTTTTTTCCAAAAAATGTAAAGCCTCCTTCAAGATGAGCTTGACTCTTGTGCTTATCATTTGAGTCAGATAACTTCATATAGTAATGCTACTTGCTGACATATAGCTGTTATCAACCATAGGATTGGTCACAAAATAGCTGCCCCAAAGATTACAGGGTCTTGAATGTGGTTGGGCATTATAAAATAATCTTGATAAATTGAAAGTTTGCCTCTTCTTATACCAAACAGACTCAAAGCAAGGTAGCCTTGAATTTGCCTCTCCTTCCTCTTTCTTGGGGATGCATTTCTTTACCCACTTTCATTCCTTATTTAAGGTTGTCTCTGTAGTCCTATTCAGCGATATATACATGTTTGAAATGAACAAACCCTCTGTTGCAGTTTATTTGATTTCCCTTACTGATGGAAGGATACAAACTGTCCAAAAGAAACAGATCTAACAAAGGAAGAGATGGAGTTGCATTATAACTAAAAGACCACTACATCTACAGAAATGAATAAAAACAAGGATGAAAGCCTCCTAGAATGCAGATGAGAGAGATGAGATGAGATGAGATAACTTTATTGTAACTTTTTTTTCCTATGAACACACATATAAAAGGAAAAAAGAATGACATTTCAGAGGTGTATACTACAGACCACCCTGCAGAAGAAATAGATTAACGTTTTGTTGTCGGTTAAGCTGCAGAAATGAAAAGTCACAATTACTTATCTGAATCCTGACTTGTTCATTATACTGACAGGCCTTCAAAACTTTTCAAGTCATGTTTGTGTTAACCTGCTATTCCATACTGCTGTTCTTTACCATTTGAATGCGGCTGAATCCCACCAACTCCTTTTCCCATGTTCACAAGCATAGCTCACCTTATAAAGTGATTAATGTTCCAACTAATTAATCAGTTGAATAAGACAATAATTCACTGATTGGCAATAATTGAAACACAATTATAAAGCAATTAAGATACACGATGATGATTGGAGTAACACTAAGCTACAACAAAACCTTGTAATGAAAATGCTGGAGGGTTATTCTAATAATAAAAATATATTTTCTTCCCAACATAGCTAACTTTTCAGTAGATTAAATAAAAGCAAATCAAGCAAGAGGGTTTTTTTCACAATTAATTAGAGCTCCCAGTAAATTTATAAATATAAATACATATGAAATAAATTCCTGTGTGAGACCAAAAATAGATCCTGTAATTACAGTTAATTTTTTGACATTATAACATAATGCTTCCCTTGAACAAGATTAGCCTGAAGTTTAAAGTGCCCAAGAAGCATTTACCATAATTACCACCTTTAATACATTCCAGTGTAATCCATTGTATTTCTAAACTATTTGCAACACATACCAATGTTTCTTTCATGTTGGATAGATGTTCTATTTCCTATCCAAGCAACTTCCTATCCACAGATGGAATATTTGGAAGATTTTTTAAGATATGGAAGCATATTAACTATTCAGGATGCAAGATAGAATGTCTTCTTCATAACATAACTGTCCTTCACTTAACTCTAGCAACTAAAAAGGGGTACTTTGTTATTCACTTCTGTTACTTAGTTTTTGAGGAGAATGTTTGATGTTTAAGCAAGAGCCCTTTTAATGGTACCTAGCACTTCTGATTTGATGTTTGCAAAGTTTCTTAAAGTTAATATAGACATATTTTCTGAAGTTAATATAGACATGGCACATTCTGTTCTTAATGTATAATGATACAATATAATTTTATTATCCATTTCATTTTCTTTATGTAAACTGAATCATTTTATAACACAGACAAATAAGTAACATGGAAACCTTCATGCCATGCATTAAAGTTCTTGCAATTTTCTTCATATCACTTTTAGTGATTTATTTTTAAATCTAGAAGGGCTTAATCTATGATAAAAATGCTGAAAAAGGAATAGGGAATTTGCAAATAATAAAATAAAATGCAAATAATACTTAGCACTTGAGAAGTCTTGGTTATAATTTGTTCTTTTTTGGAATAGAACATTGCATTATTTAAGAGATGCTACAGTGTATCATGGTGTTGTTTATGTTTTCTGACTTGCTGATTACAATGTTGTGCTTTAAACCACTTAAAGATAGAATTAATGAAGCACTATAAAGGACCTTGAAAAAAAAATCAAATTAAAACATGGTTTGATTCTCAAAGGAATTATGCTCTTTTCGTTTCCCTTAAAACAGCTCTCTCAACTATATTAGATTCCATAAGAATAATGGAATAGTGTCCAAGGTAAACCCCATTTTAAGAGCTAACTTTCACAGATCTTCCTATGCTACCAGCAATCATATTTTTGTCAAATAGTCTACAGTGTTTTGGAGAAAAATGATAATTGATAGATGAGGAGGAAGAATCACATATTTGTATATTTTATCAGCTTTAGTATTTCTCTTTAAGGTTGGCTCTTCCATTTATTTTGAAAACCTAAGAGAGCTTAATATTTGTGTCTAACATACCATTTGGAAGTATTGAATGTCACTAAGAAGTACCTGCCTTATAGTCTGAAGTACTTTGAAAATGTAAGGTTTTCTGAATATAGGATTGTGGGGGTTGAACCTTCTTTTATCATTGACAATTAAAACAAAATAATAAATTGATTATGATTATCACTTTGTCTATTACACAACTATGCATTGGATATTTCCAATAGAAACAAGATTCAGTTTCCACTTGCCGTTGTTCAAGTACTCAAGTACTGAACTAATTCCAGACAACTTGTCCAAAGATCACAGCTCAACGTTTAGTAGCAATGGGTTATAATTAATTAATTTTATAATGTGGATTTATATGAACACCTGTTCAATATTGATTCTGGGTGGTTATCAATTAAATAACCACAGTAATGATTTAAAAAGAAACAAATACAATTATTTTATGCAAACAGTAAAACCCAACAAACTAAACTATCACCACACCAAATTGGTTTAGGCAATATCCAAGCCTAATTGTGGGGGAAGAACTGATTTTTAATGCTTCACAAAAGAGCAGGAAAATCAAAGTAACTCTTTGGGAAGTAGGCTTTTCACAGGATATGTATCACCAAATATAGTACCCTAGAATCAGGTTTCCTGGGTCCCATTAGATAACATTAAAAATAAATAAATAGAGCATGGATATGCCTGAATTCCTGCCACTACTTGAGCCATATCATTCAACTAGTTGCAACTTCTATGTGGTGTTCAAGGGTATGTTGCATTAGTCCAAAGACGAGGTGACCAAAACATGAGGGGCAATGACATCCAGGTCAAAGAATGAACAAAATTAGTATGCAGAAAGGAGCTGTGCAAGATAAATCTTAGCCATGACTATCACTTGCTCCTCAACCAGGGGTGCCAAAGGACTAAGGGACCTCCATCTTGTACACTAGCTCTATTTGGGGAGTGCAACTTCATACTAAGATGCAAATTTCAGTCCTCCAAGATTTGGGAGTTTTCAAAACTCATACCTACTTAGTCTTTTCAGGATTGTGCCTCAAGTTATTCTTCCACATCCAGGTTCCCACTGCCTCTATAAATAGTGGGGAAGTATCTTGATGGCTTCATTTGATCACTTCTCCATGGTGGCTCCCTCTCTTTGGAACATCATTCCCTCAGAGATTAGAATGCCCCCCCCACTCTAATACAGTTCTGGAAGGCACTGAAGATCTGGTTCTGCCAATGGGCCTGGGGAATCCAGAGCGGGATGGAGCTCATCAAATGGTTCATGTGATGTGCTATCACTGGGGCAGGGGTAGGGAGATTATATTATATTATATTAATTTGATACTTTTTATTAGTTTTATTGTTTTAAATGTTTTATATTCTGTAAGCTGTCTTGAATCACCATGTGCAAATAGACAGCAGTATAAATAAATAAATAAATTGCAATATTGTCCTTCCCACTGAAATTAGAGAAGTCATACAAGGTGGCCAAGATGTACGTGATCTCACCATTATCATCCCAACTGAGATCATCAAAAGTCCTACCAATGCTATCTCAGTCCTATAACCAAGTTTGATAAGTAAGTAAAAGGTATCCAGTAATCCATTTCTCTTGCAGTTTCTGAAGCTGCAGTCCAACATTTTCTCAACAATTTCCTCTAAATGGGGAGAATGAAACAGGATGAAAATTGCCCGCCTCACCCAAGATCCCTTTTCATTTCTTTGAAGCAGTTATTCATTATTCTTGGCTGGTATGGCTTCCTATCCATGTGCATGGAAAGCCATTTTGCTTCAGCAAACAGACTTCTAATGTGAAGACTTTGGTAAAAGGCAGGTCTACTTCCATATCTAATGAAGTGTTTCTTTCAAAAAAAAATACATGGTTCTCTTAGAAAATGTGAGAAGCGCTTAAATTACAAAGTAAATGCCATCCTGTGCTAGATGCCCTAGCAAGAGCAAATGGGAAAGTAACCAATTGCTATCTTACTATAAAATTTGTTTTCAACCCTCATATAAATTCTCGTTTCCTTTTGCTTTGTTTTATTACCAATACCCTTCATTCTGGCCTTCAGGACTGCCAAATTGGGTCTTGCTGCTTAAAACGTGCAATCTAATTTAATGTGTTTTCCAAATGGATGTTGAATTATATGACAATTCTGTCTCTAGCATGGAAGTGTATTTCCCCCAAACATTAAACTGGCATTGGTTTTGATTTTCAGTACTGTTTATTTTGTCATTAAATCAAATCCTCATTATTCAGCTCTAGTCCCCCCACGAATATGCATCTATGAAATATTAATGTCATTTGCTTCTCTAGCTGTGTTTGTATTTTGCTCAACAAGTGTAGTGCAGCCCAAGAGCTTCAAATAACAACTGCTAGCTATTTCTTCTCTTCTTGGATTGTTCCTGCACTTCTCTATCCATTTGCTTTGCCCTTTTCAGTGTCATGCGTGTATTTATTGCTAGATGACATGCATAACCTTTATATGAACTGTAATTTCTTTTCCAGAGAGCTTTTGATTTCATTCAGTGTCCTTTCATCTTGTTCCCCTTTAACAAACTGTTATTCTCCCACAGCCTTGCTTTGATAGTTTCAGATTCTATAACCTGGAAAATTCTTATTCCCTTCCCTTTCCAGTTCACCAGTCACCATCAATTGCTATCCTAATTTGATGAGTCATTCTTGCCAACTGTCCAGCCATAGATACTTCTCAGATTTTGTTATTGATTTTGTTGGGCACCAAAAAGCTGGAACTGTCCCTTAGCAAGTTTTCTTCTTTGTTTGCTATACAATGCCTCATTTATGAAGCAATCACAAACCATGCACCTGCTCCAAACAGATTGCCTAGTTGTACTGTCCATGCATTTGTTCATAATCCAAATTAAACTATAAATAGAAGAGCTTTGTTTCTTTTAAAGGTTATATTATTTATGTAGGCATTAAAATAAACTTTGTCGATCCAAAAAACTGTGTAGCCTGCAGGCAAGACAGTGTGCTTCTGGCATCAAGTGACCACTTCTTAAAACAGTAAACCAAGTAGCACAACTACGTCATACTGTCTTTTTGTTTTTCTACAAATTATCAGCAGAAAGAGAGAACATAATATGCAGCTATGGTTTTAGGCCACATTCCTCTGCATTCTTAAGTTTCATCTGAGATCTGATGCTAATTTTTTTTAGGTGGTTTTGCTTTTTAGTTTCTATACAGTCAACACTACAATGATGAAAAGCCTAACTTTGGTCAATTAAATCAAATCATTGTGATCGATAAGAAACACCAATCAATATCTTCAAATCATTTCTTTTCATATTCTTTTCAACTGAGAAGCAGGTATTATTCATGGAAACAAGATTAATCACTGATACACATTTTAAAAATGTAAAGATATGCTTTACATTTTTACTTAAGCAACAAGAGAGTTTCAGTGACGCATTGTTCCCTTTCTTTTATTCCCATGACAAATTGCCTGCACAAGAACTATCTATACCCTATGAAGCATTTGTTTCCACAGGTATTTTCATTTTTGCTGAACTTTCTTCAGTTCTGTCTTCAGAAGGGATATGATGCGGTCTTGTCTTCTATTCACTGTATTGTCAAATTAAAGTATGTTTTTTTCTACCATTGCAACTCAACTCTTTGAATCATAGTCAATGTTATAGAATCCACTCTATGTTGGAAACCCCCAAAACATCCTTATGGCATTTTCAGATAGGGCAAGAAAATTCCTCATTGAAAACATGAAAGATTGCTGTTCATTTGTGTTTACAATAGACTATATAGATGGATGGTTTAATTCCTAAACCAGGTGATTTCTAGACTTTAAGAATCTGCCATTTCTTTTGGTTTTATCCTGCCCTAAGCTGGAGTTTTCTGAGTGTTTAACTAAGAGGCAAACCATAAGGAAGGCCAAAGTTCTATTTACAGAATAGTAATGGGGCTGAAATGAACTGATAAGCCAGAGATAATTGTGAACTAAATGCTGTAAATTCAGCGAGATTGCAGTTTCAAGGAGTTGTAATAGGAACACTAATAGTATAAGAACACCCCCAAAAAAGGCTATTAAAACAAGTAATACAGCACTGATGATGCTAAAAATGTATAGTTGAAAATCCTGATAAAGCTATTGCACATCACTGATATCAAGAAAAATAGTCCTTAGGTTGTTTTTTTTTCCTCACCTTTCCACCTTCCTTCAGCCCAGGCACCAAAAAGTTAGAGATTTCACTTTGAGGCACTTTTACCCTCATGGGGTAGGCAATTTGCCAACCTTCTTCAAGTCCAATTTGGCTAATTGCTCATCTGTGTCTTGATTAGCTAAAAGGTTACTTCCAGCTGTTTTACTCCTTTCTGACTTAAATTCAACATTCCTGCAAATTCTTTGTCAGCTATTTGACAAAGAGTAAAGTTTCTTTCAAAAGTCCTGCTTTTTCATTCAAAGATAGGTGATGTGTGATGTTGTTCACAGAAATGTATGCATTCTAAAGCCCATATTAATGATATTGCCAATTAAAAGACAGCTAAACTGTGAACTTTATTGAGCTAGAATGTGCTGGGATAAATACTGCTTGAACAATAAAAGAAATCCAGGAATAAGCTGTAATATAGTCTCCCAACAGCTGTCTCTAGGAAAACTATCCAGTGAGTAACACAGTTTCTAGAGAAACTTGTGTAAAAGCTTTCAAAATATTTTTTGTTTCTTTTTTCAGTCAAGACAACAGTGCACCATGAATGATCCTCTGTAGTACAGTAATAAAAAAACAATCAGACTTTTTATATTGTGTAGTAAATTATTGTGCATTATTTTCTGACTCAATATATTTCCCAGGAGTGCTTTCTGTGTTTTCACATAGAATTCTTTTCATTTCTTGAAGAAGTCATGTTGTATAAATGTTGTCAATGTAATTCAGCCTTGGCAACTATATCACCAGCAGTTTGGGCTGGTTCTGTCATACCTCATGCATCACGAGTACCTTAACTAGAGGTGGTATTTAGCAGGTTCTGACCAGTTCTGGAGAACCGGTACTGGAGTAATTCGGAAACCAGGAAATACCACCTCTGATAGGAGATTTTACAGTATCCTTCCCCTGCCATTCCCAGCAAGCCACACCCACAGAACTGGTAGTAAAAAAAAAATTGAATCCCACCACTGACCTTAACTGTGAATTCTTTTTTGTACATTGTGCATTGGTGTTTTAGAAACAGAAGAAGAATGGAACCATTCAGAAAAAAATCAGTCTATTTATGATAATTTTCTCTCACAATATTTATTTATTTATTCATTCATTCACTTTATATGCTGTCCACCTTACTGTCAAATTCTAGTGGTTTTGCATAATGAAAGACAGAATGAGCCTAAGACACACTATTCCTGATTGGCAATTACAAAAAAAAAAACCATTCATTCAAAAAATCTACTTTTTTGAACCTGTGGACTTGCCTACCGTCCCTGTCCTATTGTTTCTTTTATATATTTTTTATTTTTCTTATATGTATCCATGTATTCATAACTATGTTTTTACTTATACCTATTATCTTGTAAGCAATTGACAAATTAAAAAAATAAAAATAAACAATAGTGTCATACCATACTTTTAAAAAAAGTCTGTAGTTGGAAAAAAAATTATGAACTTTATAGAAATTTGCATCATGGTAATAGCTAAAATGACTTGTATCATTACATTAATTAAATGAAATCTATTTGTAGAGAACATGGAAGTGTTGTGATTGGAAGGATCGGTCCTGTTGGGAGTTTTGACTCTGATGACTGTTAGATCGTGGATTGACGTCAGAACCAGGAAACGTTAATCTGAAGGGCAAGCCAGTTAATTAGCACGTTGCCTTAATGGGTATAAAAGGACACAGCTGAGCTGGTGCCTTTCGCCAGAAACAAAATGACTATTTGAGTGAGGACGTTACAGCAAAGAGCTCTGAGGCTGAGGATTTATTGCCAGGACTGGTTTGCCGGACAGAGTAAGATTTATGCTGTGGTTTCTGCCAGCCGTTATCTAATAAGACTTCTTTCCGTTTGATTTAATTGTGAAATGGCTGCTTTCTGTTTTGTTCGTTTGAATTTCCAAGAGGAGACATAACATTATTGTTTCTGGCCCAAACAAACCATCTTTAAAGCAAGATGGATTCAAATCAACTGCAGCATTTGGTAGAGCAGCAACAACAACAAATTAATCAGCTACTGCAAAGCAATGTGACGCTTCAGAATCAGGTAACACAATTGCTGAATTATGTTTCCAGCTTACCAAGCCCTGCTGCTGTTCCCCCTGCCCCTCCTGGAAAAGCCCAGTATCCATGCCAGAGAAATTTTCTGGGCAAATGGACAGGTTCCCGGCATTTATGGGTCAATGCCAATTGTTTATCTCTCTGAGGCCTGAAGACTTCCCAACTGACCGGTCTAAAGCAGGATTTATTCTTAGCCTTTTATCTGGGCAGGCTGCTAATTGGGCTACTCCCTTGTTAGTTCAAGATAGCCCGTTGTTGAATGATTTCCAGGGTTTTCTTCAACAAATGAGAGTGATGTTTGAGAACCCAATTAAGATACAAACTGTGGACAGACGGTTATGGGACATTAATCAGGGGAAACGTTCCCTGCAGGAATACGTTGCAGAATTTCGTTTGCTGTGTTTGGACTCTAACTGGAATGAACCAGCTCATATGGCTGCATTCCAGGAAGGCTTGTCTGATGCCATCAAAGATGAGCTGGTCCATGCAGAGAGGGCTTTAACTTTGGATGCATTGATAGTTCAGTGCTTACGAATTGAAGCTCGTTTACAGCAACGTGGACGCAAACGGCTCGGTATGGAACCATCTTCGTTTTCTCGTGTACAACCCATGCCACCGAGAGTTTTCCAACCCACGGTTAATGTTGAGGAGCCGATGGAGTTAGGCGCACTCCGCCCTCGCTTAACGGTGCGAGAACGTTCGAGAAGGTTCCAGGAAGGCTTGTGCCTTTATTGCGGGGGTCTGGGACATTTTGTTAATTCCTGCAAACGGAGAGGGACCCGCAGACCCATACCTGAAACCACTCTTGGCTCGTCAGGAAAACAGGGTAGACCTGACCTCAAGGAAACCCTAGGTCGGACACATTTCACATCCCCACCTCAAATTGCTGAAGTAAATCCTGGCCCTCCTCGGCATTTACTTTTGGACACTCGAATTTTTCTACAGTCACAGAAGGAGGGAATTCCCGCTGTTGCGTTGGTGGACTCAGGGGCTACAACCAGCTTTATGGACCGAGCTTTTGCTACGCACTATGGGATCCCATTGGTTGCTGTACATCCATCCATTAAGGTGGAAACCGTGGATGGGCGTGAACTCAAGTCTGGGCCCATTCGTTTCGCCACCCAGCCAGTGTGTATGATCATTGGGGATCATGAGGAGGCGATAAGTTTTTATATCACCTCAAACCTTCATCTCCCTTTGGTGCTCGGAATGTCCTGGTTGCGTTTGCACAATCCGTTGGTGGCTTGGTCGCAGAACGGTATTTCTTTTCCAAGTCTCCAATGTGTAGACCACCTGAGACAATTGGAATGAGTGACGCCTCCATTGGCTGTGGGAGACAGAGTGGGGTTGTCAACGAAACATCGTCAAGTTAATCATCAGACTCGGGGGAAGGGCCCTGCGGTGGGGGATAGTGTTGTGATTGGAAGGATCGGTCCTGTTGGGAGTTTTGACTCTGATGACTGTTAGATCATGGATTGACGTCAGAACCAGGAAACGTTAATCTGAAGGGCAAGCCAGTTAATTAGCACGTTGCCTTAATGGGTATAAAAGGACACAGCTGAGCTGGTGCCTTTCGCCAGAAACAAAATGACTATTTGAGTGAGGACGTTACAGCAAAGAGCTCTGAGGCTGAGGATTTATTGCCAGGACTGGTTTGCCGGACAGAGTAAGATTTATGCTGTGGTTTCTGCCAGCCGTTATCTAATAAGACTTCTTTCCGTTTGATTTAATTGTGAAACGGCTGCTTTCTGTTTTGTTCGTTTGAATTTCCAAGAGGAGACATAACATGGAAGTATCACTAATTAACACAATAGAGTCTGTTTTATTAACTAACTTATTTTTCTATTGAACTTGCATTGCTGTTGGTTTTCATATAATGTCATAAAAATGAAGAATAAATGAAGAAAGTAAAGAAATCTATATGAAAACTAAGATTGAACCACAGTAGCAACACAAAAGCATCTTTACAATGTGTGTGTATGTGCATAGGCATAGGTATGTGTGTATGTTGTAAGCATTCAGATTGAATACCTATGCAATCAAAATAAAACCTAAAAAGACCAATAACCTTTATAATATTGAAGCATCTCATGTCTTCCTGGTGATGTAGGAGGCTTAGTGCTCCTACAGTGCAAAACTTTATTCAGGTGCTAGAGATGTGCATATCTGAGAAGATATATTTGAACTTTCTGTTCAGAAAATTTCTCTGGATGGGTACAATTAATATTGCCAAAATATTGAAATCAGCATATTACATGGTCCATGATGTCTTGCTCACCATTCCCTCAAGGACAGAGTTGTTTCTTAAATGTTGTTGTTTCTTAATATCAATCTATTATACATGGTGGGGAAAGTGTATTAAAAAAAAGTATAAAAGTCATGTGATGTTTCAGCAATGAGTTGATCATGCTGAAAATAGCTATCTATCATATTAGATGCATTGTCTGATTACAGTGAAGTGCAGTGAAGCTCTATTGCCAAATTTGCTGGTGAGTGTGATGGTAGAAGCTGGATCAGTAACATATTAAATAATGGGCTAATGGGAAAATGGGGTTCAAAGGGTTCCAATTGATTCCTTTCTACATTCCATAATATTACAAAAAAGACCTTACAATTTATGTTACATATAAATTGTTCATTAAGTGATATATTTATATTAATTAATTTTGTTCTTGCTATCCTGGTTTTATATATTTTAATGTTTTATTGAAAAGATACACAGTTTTTGTAGTTTAGTGTACTGGAGGTAGAATAAATATTTTTGTTTATTTAGCTTATTTTTATTTAGATTGATAAGACTTCATAGTCAACATTTCTAAATGTGATCTGATTGCATTAGATTGTCTCTGTATATGAATATTTAACTAGCCTTGTTATTTGAGTTGGTGGGTTGGGAGCAACAATATTGAAAGATAGTCTTGAGATTACAGATCCTAATTTGCATAGAGTAGCATACATGTGTGTGTGCTGTGATATTGACCTTTTGTTGAATTTCTGGCACTCTGTGCAAAATCTGCCAAAACTGACAAAGATTATGTCCCTATCAATTGTATTAGCAGGAAATGTTGCATATTTCAGAGAAATGAGTATGGTTAATAGCGTATTTTGCTTGGGTTTTTTTTCTCTAAAAAGCATTAGATGACAGCCTTGATGTGCATATTCATGGTGTCCATCTGTTGACAACTCTGATATGTGGAAAAATCAATTCGGAATGTAAGAAGAGAATAGAAGAGAAAGTGAGTAGTGACAAAAATAAGACAAAAATGTGCATTTGTAAAACTAAAAACATATCCTCCTATCCCACATAAAAAAGCATGAGACTTCCTTGTTAACTGTGTTTCAGAGGGTGGCCTAGAACCTAGTTTAGCTGTTCCCCTGTAGAAGTGGACCTTTCCTTTTCCTCCTGCACATATCTTGCCATGCAGACACTCTAAGAAGTGATTAGTGATGAACCTGGGAATGCCAAGGTCTGAATTAGTGATTTGTTTGGTGCCTATTAACCAGGTAAATAAATGCTGCAAGCATTCTCTTCCTTCTTCCTTTTGCCATGTTGTTCTGGCAAAGATTGAGAAAGATTGGCCTTCTATAGGCTGATTCCTTCACCCTTGCAGGTTGAAATAACAGAAATGAGAATTGGCAACTCAGAAAAGGAATCAGTATACACATGAAAACTTCATTTCTGAAAGAGATATTCTTCTACAAAGATAAAAGAGTTTCATTTTATTGCTCACTAATGTCGTCCTAGATTTCTATAGGTGAGGCATTTCAGTTGAAAGCATCTGTATTTTTCCCCTTTGGATCCACTTGTTGCTTAACTTTTCACATTTTTTTTCTACAGACTGGATTCTGTAGGGATGGTGTGAAATTATTTTAGGTTTTTCTCATATCCATTCACACTTTCTCACCCAACCAAATGTCTCTTTGCTCCTTGGGTGATCTGCTAATATAGCTCAGCAGTTCCCTTGCAACGTAATTAACTTCTCTGTTAGTTGTATAGGCTACTAAAATCTCAGAGAAAGGCAACATGTCTAATTTAGATGGATGAAAAATGTGTACAAGAAAATGAAGGCAATGAGAAAGTAGTATCCACTGTAGACAACTAACAAGAATTTTCTGGGCAACAGAAAGAAGGGGGAGTAGATGGGAAAGAAAGCTGAGAAAAAAAGCCCAGGCTTAGTTTTGCTAATTAAATCAGTTCAACTGACAATAACAACAACAACAACAAAACCCAAACCATTTTTAATCATGTTTCCTGTTCTCCCATTTGAGGCATGATAAAAATGCTTCATTAGATGGAACATAAAATAATTGTCTTGAATCCAGCTGGGGAAACATTAAAGCATTTGAAGCATTCCCACAGGATTTTATTTTTTTTTTTTGAGGGGAGGGAATGCCAGGTTAATCATTCCAGCTTCTCCATTCACTGCTACCTTTCCTTGTCTTCCTCCCTCTTCCAGAGATGTGGGTAAGACAACCTAACACAAGGAGGGGATTTGAAGAGGATTGGGCCTTGAGTAAGGGAAGTGTGATGCATGATGGCAAAAGCTCTCCAGCCAAATCTGTTCAAATATTGTACTTTAACCAAATAGGTGAGGAGAGAAACCAGTTAATCTGTGGTGGCTGAGATGGGCACCAAAGCAAAAGGAGTGAAGAAGTGGGGGAGGCTCAGAATGTAAAGACAGGTTGCTTGGGATGTGGGGAGGTTCCTTTTTCCTTTCTTCCTTTTGGAGATGTTGCTAGCAGCAATAACTACTGGGGATGCAGACATGTGCACCTTAAAGAGTCTGATGAAAGTATTCAGGTATTTTCCCCATATATTCATTTATTTGATATATATGTCATCTTTTCATTCATGCTCAAGGCAATGTACGTAGTGTTTCCCCATATATTTTCCTACAACAGGCCCATGAAGTAGAATTCACTGAGAGAGAATGACTGGCCTAAAGACACCAATTACTGTAACTAAAGGTGGATTCGAATTTGGATTTCCCCTGGGGCCAATGTAATACTTTTAACTATTATACCACACTGGCTCTCATTTTCTAGAGATCTCCTGGAAACCTGGGAGATCAATAGTCATATGAAAAAATGTTATACTTTTGTTGTGCTGTTCTACACAAGGCATTTCAGGTGAATGGCACTCTGTAGTTCTCTGTCTTTCTTTCAGATAGCACTATGCTGTTAATTTCTAAGGAGAGTGACAGCCTTATAGCAAAGAACAAATACAAATGGACTAGTTGGTCCACATATCCCATGTAGAGACATTGATAGTTACTTGTCCTGCTAATAGATGGCACTAGATGGGAGAGGAAAGGACAACTGGGAACTTACCAATTGTCAACATATATTGATATATATTAAAAATGGTAATGACAACAACCAGCTTTGCTGCTAAGATCTAGTAAAGCTCAGCCATGGATGCAGCACAGTTTATATAAACATTTAATTTTATCTTTTTTGCTGAAATTTGGAAGAATATATGTTAAACAGCTGTCTAAATACATCATAGGAGAAAAAGAAGAGATATTATAGATCTGAATGGAGTGGAAGCAGAGGCTTGCAGTGGGATACACACACACACATACACATAAACACACACATAAATGAGAGAGCTAAATACATGTCATAATGAATGGATAGATGCAATCTACAGTTCTCCAGCATCATATACATTTTAGTAATTGAAAGTTCTTGAATAGTTGTATGCTATTTATCAGTTCCTTTTGATCATAGAAGAATCAGGAACAAGTTCAAGGAAAATTGCACAACATTTTGATTGAATGTGATCCATGTGGATGATAATAAACTTTATTATATGATAATAATGGATGACTAGATAGATGGCAGAGCACTGCAAAGGTGATGGGCTATTCGGAAATATAAGAATAAATAAGAATGGTGACTGATGAGTCTATCTGCTTAGCAAAAGGCCTATGTTTAAAATACATAGTTTAATCAAGTCATTTCATCCATATCAATGGAAATAGAATAAAAATGTGATGGAAAAAGTCTGTCTCAAATATATAGTTCAAATATATCTTTCCGGGCATTTACGTGAAAAAAAGCGTGAATAAAAGCATGATTGATCTGAATGTTTGTAATGAAATAGAGAATTACCAAAGAATAAAATATTCTGAATGTGAACTATTATTTGGTCATTATTTGACAGTGTGAAGAAAAATTCTGGAGAAAATGAGCCAAGAAGACAAAAAAGATATTAAACAAAAAGTAAACTGCAAGAAGACAAAGTACCAGCCCTGCACCAAAATATATTACAACCAATACTGAAAGGAAGGGATTAGTTTTTAAACACTGGCTGATAAATGGCTGGAATCTTCAGGAATCTAGATGACATCCAGATAACTATAACACAGCACAGGTTGTTTGAGGGACAGCCTTACCTAAATGCATCTACCTATCCGGTTAGGTCCTGCAGGAAGTGAATGTTGTGGGTTCCATTAATGAAGGAATCTAATTTGACAGTACCAGCAGCCTCCCACCCCCACCCTAAGAAACTCAAATATCCAGACAACATTTTATTTTAAATCTATACTGCCAGATGGTGGATATGAGGACCAAAAGAAGGACACACACTTTTTTTGCCAGACATCTGGTAACTCTGAACATATCACAAGCCCTAGGACTGCCTCTTTTAATTATTTCTGGTTTCCAGCTACAATGTTTCCTGAACAGATAATCTAGACTTGTAATTGCACATACTGCAAAGTGTTCTATATATATTGCTATCCCTGAAATTTCTAGGGGGAGTAGATTGCTGTTACAGAGTTACTAATCGATGTATACGATCAAATTCATACTTATTTTCTACAACACATGACGACTCATTTCCTACTTTTCTTGGCGATGATTGCAACCAAGTGATCCATGGCCTTCCTCTGTTTGTTATTCAGGTTCTAATATTAAAAAATGTCAAGCCTTTACTTCTCTTTCTTTTGTGTCTATATCTTTAAAACCAACCTAGGACATGAAAGCTTTTCAGAGAGAGTGTGTCTTCAGACAGCCCTTCAAAAGTGAGATCTGTTCTCCTTTGTATCAAATTCTAGTATCATGCAGAAAAAAGAGTGAGAAGTTAAGGACCCCATTCTCCTGTCATTCCTTCACTGCAAATCATTACCTTTCCTGACAGCAACTTAGTTTCTGTCTTTGGGGACTTCTGCCAGGAATCAAATATAGTTTTCATTGGTAAAACCTTCTCTGCTTTCAAGAAGTAAATGAGAGAGAAGAAAAAGAAAACAAGAAATAAAGAAGGAAATGAGAAAATAGAATAATGAACGTTGACTTCTAGGAGGATACGTGTCATAATGTGTTCCAAACTAAAGATGAAATAGATAATTAGAGTTGGAAGGGACCTTATAGTCCAACCCCCCACCCAAGTGGGAGACCTGACACCATTTCTGACAAATGGCAGTCCAATCTCTTCTTGAGGGTCTCAAGTGATGGCGTTCCCACAACTTCCAAGGGCAAGCTGTTCCACTGGTTGATTGTTCTCACTGTCAGAAAGTTTCTCCTTATTTCCAGGTTAAATCTCTCCTTGTTCAGTTTCCATCCATTATTCCTTGTCTGGCCTACAGGCGCTTTAGAAAACATATTGACCCCTTCCTCTCTGTGGCAGCCCATAGAATGAGAGGAAAGAGGAAGAAGAGAAAAGTTTAGACCAGTGGTGATGTAATCAAATTAATTAATTAAACCTAATATGTTAATAGAGATTAGCTGACCCTGCAAAATGTTTTTTTTTCCAAAATGATCTATCATTCTGTCATGCCCATAGAAATTGAGGCTACTGTTTCCAAATCATAATTCAAGCATGCAATATATAAATAAATAAATTGTCTATTGTGCACATATTTTAATTGAAAGATTCAAAGCTTTAAGCACAGGTAGCAAAGAACAAAAAAGCAAAATACTGAATAATGATTTTTCAGCTGTACAGGTAGTCCTCGACTTACAAACAGTTCATTTAGCGTCCATTCAAAGTTATAACAGCACTGAAAAAAAGTGACATGACCATTTTTCACACTTACCACTGTTGCAATATCCCCAGAGTCACATGAACAAAATTCAGATGCTTGACAATGGGCTCATATTTATGACGGTTGCAGTGTCCCAGGGTCATGGGGGCCCTTTTCTGACCTTCCTACAACCATAGTCAATGGGGAAAGCCAGATTCACTTGACAATCATATTACTAACAACAATTGCAGTGATTAACCGAACATCTAAGGTATGTGTCTATTCTATTCATATATCCATGAAATTAAAGATCAATTATAAATATATACTTTACACATGATCTATGAATGAGATAGATTATATGCGAAGAAAGAGCAGGTAAAAAACACTGTAAAATACTTTCTGAGTGTCATTCTTTAAAGCAGACATTTACAACTGACTGTAATATATTGTAAAAGTAATGCAAAATATAAAGCATGCTCCTTCCGCTTTCAGTGCCATATTCTTAATTATATTCTGCTCCTTGAAGACTGTGAGTCCCTAAGAATAGCAGCCTAAATTAAAAGTGGCACAGAAGTTTCCAGAGAAAAGGAAGAATTGGATAAACTCACTGTCCATGTTCCACAGTGAGATTTAAGTTGCTGCCATCAATGGAAAAATCCATCACCAGGTGTACGAAAGCAATGCAGGATCAAATACATGTTTTTCTTCAGTCATCAAATGACCATCTACTTTGACATTTGGTTTGGAATAGAAAATGTTAAAAACCTGAGAGTGAAACCACCTATAACCTTAATTTAGCAGATCCCAGATAGTAAGAAAAATTATTTTACCGGTAATTTTGAAAATTGAGCAAATATTCAGAGAGATACATTTTTAATTTGTATTTATTTTTCCCAGATTTATTTATATAAGTAATCCAAGCTGACAAACATATCTAATATTCCTATCTCTTCCTATTCCCCCACCATCAAAACAGCACTTTTGTGAGGTAGGTAGGGTTTTATGAGAGTGACTGTCCTAAAATCACTTCACCAACTTTGCATGTCTAAGGCAGGACTAGAATTCACAGTCTTCTGGTTTCTAATGTGGTGCCTTAACCACTAAATCAAATTGGCTTTCATGCATTTCCCATGCTCTTCTGGCCTGCACTTCTCATTGGCAGAGTAATCTAGGACAGCTTTTGACAGCTGTTTCTCCTGAATATCTTCATGAGTTCTGCTAGGTTGGGAGACACCAAATTATATCTAAAGAGAAAAATTGCTTCTTAGATTTTTGTTGCTGAAGTTCTCTCTCTTTCTCTCCTTTTTAAACAAAACACCTCCATACTATGCCTTTAGATTGGTCTGTTTTCTAAATATGTTCATCATGTTACCCCTCAGTAAATAACTTAGGAGACTTACTTTTTGCTCAAATATCAGAACAGGGTTTAATTGTATTCAGATAATGTATTAAGATAAATTGTCTAGGAATATATGTTATGTCATACTAAGAAACCCTCTCTTTTCACCAAGCTTTTCATTTTTAACTGACTTTAATTCTGATTTTAGTTACACTGGTTTTAATTTTGGCTTGATTTTAATTGTATTATTTTTCTCTCTTATGTTGGATATTGTTATAAACCACTTGAAATGTGATACGAAAAGAAAGACAAAATGTAAGCTTAAAGAAATAGATGGGGAACACCTGTATAGATGTGCATTTATCTGGCAGTTTTGCTATTGAATCACTCATTATTCCATAACCAACTGAAAAAGGAATCTAAAAATATAAATAAAAATTAATCAGCTAGAAATTTTAAAAAGCATAAGTGTTAAAGAAACAAATGTGACCTCTAAGGGGCTAATTTAACTTACAGAGTATGAAAATATGCATTAAAACAAACAGTACAAAATCATTCTGTATAACAATCAATAAATAGCTATATCAGCCTAGTAAATAATTAGATTGGGACAATAGTTAAAATCCAAAGTCCAGGAATATAGATTTTTCTAGTTCTGCCCACTGCAGGTTTCCTTTTACTTATCTAGCTCAAAGAATACAAAATGAATGTGCATTCTGTGCTTATCCGAGGGTTCTTTCTTTCAGTTTTTTTTCCTTTTTCTTCATACAATACGTTTGAGAGTTAAATTCTGGCACTGATTTAGCCCTTGGAGAAATTGGATGAAATGTTTCCTTTGACTTCTCTGCTTACAAACAAGATGAAAAAGACATTGGTTGCTCTAGTTGTTTATATCAGTGTCCTACTTTTCTTCTGGAAGGACAAAATAGCACAAATGGGAAGGCTCACCTTCATTTTACACTAACTGTAAGCAAGGAGCCATCGGTGTTCTTGGAGCTTGGTTGTTTTCTTGCAGTTGTTTCATTATCCAAACTAGGTAAAGTCATTGGGCAACATCTGCAAGAAAATAACCAAGCTCAGAGAACACCAAAGACCTTCATTTCAACTCTGGGCTACAAATAATCTCTTCTATCAATACTAACTGCAAGGTAGGTTAAGAAATAGTGCTGTAGCGTTTTTCTTAAGAGTTTGTCCTTCATGGATGCAGGATCTGCTTCTCGTTGGACTGCATTCACTTTCCTTCTTACAGAGAATCTATCAATATGTGCTGTAGATGAGTGTTTATCAGCAGGCTTGTCCTAGATTAGAGCTGAGAGGGATGGACCGGCCCAAAGTATCCAGCTGTCTGTTGTGCCAAGGGATGAACATAATCTGAATGTCTTTGTTCCTATCCCACTCCTCTCTAGCTGATAATATCTAGCCTAAAAGTACTCAGTGAACTAGAAGCATTTACAGGAGTGAGAAAGGGAGATTTTAAAAATTCACATAATCTAACTTTGCTCCTTTGTTTTTAACTAGGGCTTTAATTGTGTGGCTGTAGCTATCATCTTGACCTTGTCTTATCTCTCGCCCCCAAGTCAACAGTGCAATGGGTATCATTATTCAAGGTAGCTTCAGTCTCTGTCTAACACTTTAGCCATTTCATACATTTGTGCAGCAGATCTATCAACATTTACATCCAGTCAGGACAACTATTTGTTGAAGGAAGTCTAACCTTGGTATTCAGAAGTCCCTCTGACAGTCTAAAGTGGATTCCCCTATGTTTTCTCAAGATACAGTCATTCTGTACTTTTTCAAAATAGGGCAAATGTGATGATCCAAATTCAAAACAGCACTTAGGTAAGATGACCAGAATGATGCAAAGCAGTAAACAAATTGCCTTTGCATTCAACGAGTAGGGAAAATATATAAAGAATGGTATTGGATACGGGCTAGTTCAATTAAAAGAAGGACTAGCAGTGTTCCAATATCTAAGGAACTGCTCCAAGGAAAAGGAAGATCAACCTATCCCCCAAATCCCCTGTAGGCAGAACAAAAAGCAATGGATGGAAACTAATTAAGGAGAGAACCAAACTAGAACTAAGGAGAAATTTCCTGACAGTTACAGCAGTTTCCTGACAGTTACAACAATAAATAATTGGAATGACTTGCCCACTAAGGTTGTGGATGCTCCAACACTGGAGGTTTTTAAGAAGAGATTTGACAACTATTTGTTTGAGCAGGGAGTTGGATTAGAAGATTTCCCCCCCCCCCCCCAAAAAAAAGTCCCTTCCAACTCTGTTATTCTGTTACTCTATTCTATATTTGTCAGTCCTCCATCCTCCATGCCTTTGAAATTTTGTAAGAAAATATATATAGAATACTGGTGATTCATGGCTACTTCAGCTTCCGCATTAAATTCTATGTAACTTCCCTTGCTTGCTTCCAAGGGCACTTGTAGAAAGATCAGTTCATTAGTATAGTTCTTTTTGCTGCAATGAGGAGTGCAAAGATTTTAGATGAATGAGTCCATATGTCATATGTTTTTTTTTTAGATGTGTTGGAAGAAATAGCCTTCTGGGTTCAGTTCCAAGTGGGGAAGAAAGACACTGGAAACATGGTGACTGCTTGGAAAGATGGTTTAATGGTGGACAAGACCACAAGGCTCCAAAGTGAAAAGGATGATCACATACTTCAAGATGTTGGGTGAAGAAAAAGAAAAGGGAAGAGATGCTGAGAGTCCCTTGGTTTTATGCCCTCTGTTGGGATTTGAATTTGAGCTTGTATTCTGATTGGTTTTCAGACTCCCATGGGGCCATGCAGGGGCAAATCTGTAGGATGTCCTGAGTCCCAGGCTTGGTTGAGCCTTGCTGGATGATGATGTAATGAAAGGGCTTTGGGCAATTCCTATTATAGCTCTACCTGGAGTAGAACTTTGTTATGTAAAATAGACTGGTCCAGAGTAATGACCCATTAGCAAAGAGGGGGGGGGGGGGGCTGAGTTTCTGCCTCTGAATTTCTACTTTTCTTTTTAGGGGAAGCATTTTGTCTTTTTAGTATATCCTAAAATATTTCACTTTCCTAGGAAAGGGTCGGTTTTAACTTCCAACAGATGAATACGTCCATATGTCAGAGGCTGTCTTGCTTTTTCTTTTTGTATCCCTGCATTCAGAAAGCTAGATCTCAAGCCCTGGTTGCTTTAGCACAGCAGCTGGTAGAATTGATACACTTTGGCATAAATGGATTTAGCGAAGTAAGCAAGCATTATGCTGTTTCACTTTCTTAATGTCTTCCAATATCAGATGTCACTAATGGAATTCAAGAGTCTAATTCTTTTCCTGCTTAAAAGCTTTTAAGCTTTTATTTATAATAGGTTTGTTGGGTATTAATGCTGCACATTTAAATTGTGTAATTAGAGAAGTTTGTTTTAAAGTCCCAGGCGTTCCCTTGTTGTTTTTAATAATGCAACTGCTCATTACCAGCTTTTCATTTTGCAGAGCAATACAAAGCCTTGATTTCAAAATGTGCAATGTTCATTCAGATGACATTTGGATATATTCAACTATCAACTTACCAGGCAGCAGTCTATGCAGCAGCTGAGATGATTTTCAAAGCAAAAAAAAAAATATTGCTACTCAGGACACAATATAAAACAATTCTGGACCTGTCAAAATCACTAATAAAGACTTGGATTTCTGACAGAAATTGAATAGGGGGAAAAATACAAAGGTGGTCATTGCACATCCTTTATCGTTAGAATTTTAATATATGAGTATTTTTACACTGACTTCAGTCCAGAGAATGAAACTAAAATGATAGAAGCACTTGCCCAATTCTGTATATACCTCTTGGGTCACATCAATTATATGTAATGATGTATAATAAACATTTGTTTACACTGGCATAATTCATGAATATCTTACACACCAGTATCTGGCTTACATTGGACACAATGATTAGGATTTTTCCCCAGATGATACCCAACTCTCTCTCTCTTAATTTTTACATATGGATTTCTATATGCATTCCTTTATGTTTTGCTTTTTTATCAAGAGCAGTATGTGGATGTTTTTCTGACCTGGATCAGATCAGCAAGGTAGAGTAAAACATCGCTTTTTAATGGTTTCCTTTTCCTTAGCACGCTTCGATTAAGAATGGTTTTGGTATCTATCTTGAAGGGATAGAAACATGATACACCCATGTGTAATCACTGTCACTCCTATAGGTTATAGTCAGCATAAGTAATGATAAAACATTATAGAATTGAAGTCCAAAACATTGATTGGCACTAGACTGCAAATCCTGCTTGATCAAAAAACTTACTTTTCAGAATCACAATGATACGTCAGTTCTTCAACCCCAAATAGGATTATAGCATGTGATGAGTCATTTATAGCCAATCCAGATTTCATTTGGAGCAGACAATAATTTTATATATTTTATATTTAATATTTTTATACTTTATATTTCATCCTGTTAATCACCATGGCACTGCCAAAAGAATCTACTTTTATGTGGAGTCTTGTTCAATTAAGGCACATGATTTGTGCCTTGTTCTATTATAATGAAATAGATCTCTCCAACTCGCCATCCCCTGGAGTAAAATCTATAAATTTGAATTAGCAATTCTACGCTGAATGTTGGAAATATGAGGAAACGGCCTTCATCCAGTGGATAGGCAATGGCTAAAATGATTATGACTCTGAATGTTTATTGTTGAATTATGGTCTATTAAGCCTCTTTCAAATAAAAGTGCTTTTGTTTAGGTGATAAAATAGTGGAAAGTTGCTTAAATATTGTTGCACAACAGTACAATTCCCCCAAATCACTTCAATTTATAAATGTATTACTGGTATCAGTAGTATGAACTTATCTAAAATCTGAAGCTCTGAACCTATAACTGTACTTGTCATCATTACAGGTGAAATTCAAAAAATTAGAATATCATGCAAAAGTTCATTTATTTCATTAATGAAACTTAAAACTAATGAAACTTGAAACTAATATATGAGATAGACTCATTACATGCAAAGCAAGATAGTTCAAGCTGTAATTTGTCATAATTGTGATGATTATGGCTTACAGCTCATGAAAACCCCAAATCTCCAATCTCAGAAAATTAGAATATTACATGCAATCAATAAAACAAGGATTGTACATAGAACAGTATCGGACCTCTGACAAGTATAAGCATGCATATATACTTAGTATTTGGTTTGGGCCCCTTTTGCAGCAATGCGGCACGGCATGGAAGCTATCAGCCTGTGGCACTGCTGAGGTGTTATGGAAGACCAGGATGCTTCAATAGCGGCGTTCAGCTCTTCTGCATTGTTTAGTCTCATATCTCTTATCTTTCTCTTGGCAATCAGCCATAGATTCTCTATGGGGTTCAGGTGAGGCGAGTTTTCTGGCCAATCAAGCACAGTAATCCTACGGTCATTGAACCAGGTTTTGGTGCTTTTGGCAGTGTGAGCAGGTGCCAAGTCCTGCTGGAAAATGAAGTCAGCATCCCCATGAAGCTGATCTGTGGAAGGAAGCATGAAGTGCTCCAAAATCTCCTGGTAGATGGCTGCCTTGCCCCTGGACTTAATGAAGCACAGTGGACCAACACCAGCAGATGACATGGCTCCCTAAATCAACACAGACTGTGGAAACCTCACACTGGACTTCAAGGATCTTGCAGTGTATGCCTCTCCATTCTTCCTCCAGACTCTGGGTCCTTGGTTTCCAAATGAGATGCAAAAGTTGCTCTCATCAGAAAAGAGGACTTTGGACTATTGAGCAACAGACCAGTTCTTTTTTTATTTAGCCCAGGTAAGGTGCTTCTGATGTTGTTTGCTGTTCAGGAGAGGCTTGAAGAGAGGAATACGACATTTGAAGCCCATGTCCAGTATCCGTCTGTGTGTGGTGGCTCTTGATGCACTGACTCTAGCCTCAGTCCACTCCTTGTGAAAGTCCCCAACACTTTTGAATGGCCTTTTCCTGACAATCGTCTCCAGGCTGCGGTCATCCCTGCTGCTTGTGCACCTTTTTCTTTCACACTTTTCCCTTCCACATAACTTTCTATTAATGTGCTTTGATACAGCACTTTGGGAACATCCAACTTCTTTTGCAATTACCTTTTGAGGCTTTCCCTCCTTATGGAGGGTGTCAATGATGGTTTTCTGCACAACTGTCAGGTCAACAGTCTTTTCCATGATTGTGCTTCCTACTGAACCAGACTGAGAGACCATTTAACGGCTCAGGAATCATTTGCAGGTGTTATGGCTTAATTAGCTGATTAGAGTAGGACACTATGAGCCTAGAATATTGAACCTTTCCACAATATTCTAATTTTCTGAGATTGTGGATTTGGGGTTTTCATGCACTGTAAGCCATAATCATCTCAATTATGACAAATCACGGCTTGAACTACCTTGCTTTGCATGTAATGAGTCTATCTCATATATTGGGTTCACCTTTTAAGTTGCATTACTGAAATAAATGAACTTTTGCATGATATTCTAATTTTTTGAGTTTCACCTGTATGTCTTTACTGTACTGTAGGGAAATAAACACTTCTTTATAAATATTTATTTCACATTTCCCAGAGACTTCGTAGCATTCCTAACCCCACATAAAGGAATTATATTCTTCTAAAAGTGTTGACAGGTCTACTTAAAATATGGATCCTCTTTGTATTTGTCGCTTTAATTCTGATTTCTAAGGGTATTTAGGTAGTTTAATTTTAAATGTGAGAAATCAATATTATGAGACTCCTTTAAAATATGAGCAAGAAAAGAAAGTTTCTACTTTTCCTTTCATTCAGTTCTGTTATGTAAAACAGCAGCACTTAACTGGCCTCAGGGACTGGTTCCCTGGACAAAAGTTTTTCAGCAGAGAGGGAATGGTTTAGCATGTTGCCTGCATCCCATGGATGGGGCTTCACTTGATTACACAGCCCGGTCGCTGGCATGTTGCAGACCGGGGGTTGAGACCCCTGATGTAAAAGACTCAATTTGAGAATCACACCCAATTACACAGGTCATTATATGTGATGAATTGTATATTTTAATTAGTTTTGTTTTTCAAATGTTGTTCACTGCTCACAGTCACTATGTTGAGAGGAAGAGCAATATAGCAATAGCAATAGCACTTAGACTTATATACTGCTTCACAGTGCTTTACAGACCTCTCTAAGTGGTTTACAGAGTCAGCATATTGCCCCCAACAATCTGGGTCCTCATTTTACCCACCTCAGAAGGATGGAAGGCTGAACCTTGAACCTGGGGAGATTCGAACTGCCAAATTGCAGGCAGCCAGCAGTCAGCAGAAGTAGCCTCCAGTACTGGATTCTAACCACTGGACCACCAAGGGTCATCAAGATATGATGAATATATAAATCTCATTCAATTACTTTTGACAGCTTTGGACTTACTTTTTTTCTTTATGAATTCCATCTTGTAAATAATATTATTAAAGAGCAGAAAATGACAAAGAAAAAAATGCTTTTAAGAACACTATGCCTTAATCAATCAAAGGTTATTCTATAGAAAAGTATAATTAGGATTATACACGAATCTTGGATGATGAACAATTGCTGTTGTGGGGGACATCACACTTCCCTTTCCACTGATATAAAATCCCATCATTTGAAAGCCAGCTATAAATACCTTCTATAGCCCCTTGGCAAAGACATGGGGAATTGTTTATCTATTTTTGTTATCTTCAGGGGACAAGGATAAAAGGTTTCCCTTCAGATCTAGCACCTTAGATCATCTTTAATCTTCATACTTACAACCAAACAAATGGAAGACAGATGCAATTAAAGCAAAGGAATGTGTCCTACTTCACAGAGTCATTTTTGTACCAGTGCCTTGGATATTCTACTGAAGAAGCTCAAATTTGTTTGTAAAATGCTTCAACTGTATCAGTGCAAATAAAAAGCAATATGATTTGGTTTTAAAGCATGTGTATCTCATCAGAACTTCAGTTTATTTTTTTAAAATCTAGATCAATAAAAATAAACAATACTAACAAAGAGTACTTGCAGTAAGAACTTCATAACAAGTTCATAAATTTCACACATTTAGAAATCCCAATTATTCTTTTAACAATATTTAATTACAATAAAATCCTTCTTAAAGATTTTAAGTAAGTAAAATTAAGTAAGATTTATAACATAGGTAGGTTTATACAAATTCTTAGTATGCATCATAACGCTTATACTGTATATTCATCCATTTCCTGATTAATTTAAAGCATTTCATCATTTCTCTTTAAATAAAAAATAAAAAGAAATTTGAAAGTGATTTCAAAAAAAATAGTGTGGTGTGATGGTTAAGAAGTTGGATTAGAATTAGTCAAATTCAATTCAAATCCCTACTTAACTGCAGACTTCATTGGATACAGTAGACTAGTTACACTATGTCAGGGGGGAAATTCAGCTTCTTTAAATCACTATAGTCATGTAGTGCATTAATAGCCTCCTGTATACCAAACCTTCTAACCTGGAATCAAATTTTATGGGATTATATATTGAGATGTAATTGTTACAGGAGATTATTATCCTGATCCATCATTTTCCTTTCTTGCCTGAACCAGAAAATACCTTCATGTATTTTTTGGTTGTATCAATGCTCAAAAACTTATTTTAACATGCAAAGACTACCAAAAACATTCTTTGAGGAGCACAGTATTCAGTGTGAGGCAGGGGTGGGATTCTACAGGTTTGCACCTATTCACTAGAACCAGTTGTTAACATTCTAAGCAGTTTGGAGAACCGGTTGTTAGAAGAAATTAACTGGCCTAACCCTGTAAGGAAGGCAGGAAGGAAACATTCTGGTGTTCCTTACAGAAGCTGCCTCTCTGTTAACCCTGATTACATTCTTGGCAGGACTAGACTTCCTGTCTCAGGAACATCTCTGGAATTTTTCCCCCTCATTTGCTGGTACTTTGTTTGTGTGGAGTTACCATTTAAAGTTACAATGGCACTGAGAAAAGTGACTTATGATGATTTTTCACACTTACGACTGTTGCAGCATCCCCACAGTCATGAGAGGCCAGGAGAGGAGATGCATACCTCGATGTGAGTGAGGTTGAGTTGGCCACACCCAGCCAGTCACATGACCACCAAGCCATGCCCACCAACTAAGCTATGCCCACAGAACCGGTTGTTAAAAAATTTGAATCCCACCCCTGGTGTGAGGAAGACATCAAAGAATAGAGAATATTCTATGGCAATCACCTAAAAAGAAGAGAAACATCTAAAAACATCCTTAAGCAAGGGAAACTAGGGGGAAGAAGATGAAGAAAATTCAGGCACAGCTGCATACACTGTATGAAACTAAACAAACTGTTAAAGAAGGTTGCTTAGTTGGTTCCTTAATACTGCTGCCATTAAAGTGCTTTGCCTATTGTGTCTCTTTTATTCTTTTTATTCTAGTATCAACAAATTATTTCCCTTTACGAAGTCCTTTCATATTGCCTGCCAATGTATCTTTGATGATAGGGGAAATAAACAGAAAGGTAAGCTTTAAACAAAAAAAATCAAAGTGAGCAATTTTAAAGGAAAATGTTTCTTTTTTTTTCAATTCAATAAAAGTTTTAGTACAGACAAGAAATGTATTTGGAATATATGTTACCTAGTTGGATAATGAAACATCTGCAAACAAACAACTAAGCTCATAGAGTAAGATGGACTCCAATGTATTTAGAATCATAAGCTTGTAGAGTTGGAAAATACTCCAGTGAGCAGCTAATCTAATCCTTTCTAATATGCAGGAAAATCAGCGGTCCACAACCTTTCCAGATTTGTGGCTGGGGGGGGAGGGGGGAGACGATGGTTCCACATAAGTGGCAGGCAAGTGTGTGCAGCTCTGTTTTCACAAGTGTTGGGGCGCACACATGCTACTTGCAAAATGGACCTTCACACACACTTGTTTGCCTACTTATGCACTTGCCCTCCACTTGTGTGGCCCAGTTCCAAATGGGCCACAGCTCATTACCAAACCACAGCCAGGAGACTGGGGACCCTTGAGTTAGATAATCCATCTCTTCTTCCTTTATCAATAAGCATATTACCTAAATTAAATAACCAGCTGTTACAACAATAGTTTATCTGAAATCCCTTCAGAAGAAGAAATAAAGTTATTAATAAATACCTGCCCTTGTTTGAAAAAGATGCATTATTTTGGCAAAGATAAAAACACAATAAAACCAATAAAAAAGAGAGACTGAAACCTTGCAATGCCATGTACTAAAATTTCAAATACGATTAACCTTTCTTAACCTTAGTAGGAGCCGCAATGGCTCTGCGGTTAGAGATGTTAAGCTTGTCAGCTGGAAAGCTGACAGCTCAGGTTTGAGACCTAAGCACAGCATGAAAGGGTGAGCTCCCATTCTTGGCCTAGCTCCTGCCCACTTAGCAGTTTGAAAGCATGCAAATGCGAATAGATAAATAGCACTTTGGTGGGAGAGTAACAGCATTCAATTGACCTTGATATATAGTCATGCTGGTCACATGGTCATGGAAATGTCTTGAGACAATACTGGCTCCATCAACTAAGAAATAGAGATGAGCACTGCCCCCTAGAGCCAGAGTCAATGTTTTCACTTTGTTTAATTGTCAACAGTAGACAGGATTACTGGGGAGTTTTGGCTGAAATCTATGTATCTAAAAGTTACCATGTTTGTAAAATACTGTTCTAAACTGACCAAAGTCATCTAGGTTATCTATTTTTTGGGACCAAAATGTGTATTTACAAAAATGACAACATGGAAACAGACTGTGCATTGCATAACAGTCCAAAGCATCAAAGTAAGTTATAGGTTAGAAAGGAGGGAGGGAGGGAGGATTGATTTCCAACACTCCCTTCCAGATTTCCAAAGAAGGAAACTCAATAGAAAAGTCAACAGGAAATTGGAAGTCACCTCCATTCCTCCTCCTTCCTGTTTCTGTTTAAGTAAAGAAATATCTCTGAAATGATGATTGAATAGATCATGGGTTGTCTGGCTGCAAAAGTAAACATTTAGTATAAGGATATTACAGTCCTCTCTTTAATTTCTATAAATATCATTCTTTTTTCAGATTTAGATTTTCCTGCTGATTTTGATAGAACTGAAATATTAAAAAGTGAATTTACTAAAAAGTAAATTTATTAATTGGGTAAAGAAAATTTTGTTTAAAAAGTTGCGGGTTTGGGTGATTTTTCTAGGTGGGTTAATTATCAGTAAGTGACGGATTTCTAATGTCTGTAGGTAAACTAATAATTATTTTATGACTTTATCCATTTATTATAAACGTTAATCCTGGGAGATTCTCTGAATTCTTTATCCCCCAAATTGTAGTTTATTTTACTCCACATTTTTTTACTATTTTGGTTGTGCTTATATACTGTAGATAAGCAAGATAAGAGAATTTGTAAATGCATTTTTTTCGACCTGCTTGTAGCAGCTGTGATGAAGTTACATCAGATGTTTATTTTATTTTATTAAGAGTAAGAAGAAAGGGGGAGGAAACCCAAGAACTATTTTATAAATTTGTGGAGAAAAGTTGAATTTTCTTTGGGGAAATAGATAAACACAAGCCTGAATTCATTCCTGTTAGCAATCATGCCACCATGGTTCTTCTGGGAATGAAAAACTGAAATCCTTTCCTAGCAAGCTGTACAGATAATCACTTTAGTAAGATGTGAATACTTTCAAAATATTCACACTTCAGGCATTTTGATTATATGGACAGGTAGACGTGATTTGTTTAAGAAAACTCAGGTGTCAGTGGTCCCATTTTACTGATACTGTTCTAAGAAATAGCAGTACAACAAGCACAGGGAAAAAAAATGCATGCTGTGGAGTTGACCTTGAAAAAACAAGTAGATCAAGCCATGACAGGTGCCACTTTTAGAAGCTTAGAAGGTTTGTGTTCTCTGAATTTAAGATCACTTCCTGTGTCCATGTTTTTTAAAAGAAATGTTCAGATTTGTTGCTTTTTCAAAGTGGTATTTCTCTCCTACCAAAAGAAATTAGTTCAGCCTATTTCATTATCCTTGTGAATACATATTTATAAATCTGTTAACTGGAACAGAGCATATTTTTCTAAAGGTCAGGTTTTGTGACAGTATGCAATTTAGTCATAGCATGTCATTTTAAATATTCAGTTCAATGTTTGAAGCCTCTTTTTCTAAAGAAGGCGAGTATGCATTCAGCCAGATCATAACATTCTTCTTTCATCATTCAAAACAATGAGAAAATGGCTTCAACCCTCAAATGCACCCTGCAGTCTTTCCAGAACACTTTGAAGTTATCTCTTACAGGTTCTTGATGTAGTTCCAATGAGAAATTTAGGAATATGTTTTTAACCTGCTCAAGGCTGGAAATAATGGGGAGAAAATAGAAAATTAGTAAGAAACATAAAATACTACTCACCTCATCGGCAGGTACATTGTAACTCCATGATTAAATAACTACATACAGACACACAGAGAGACACATAGAGGTCCAGATGGGAGTTGCCACAGAAGATCATGGAAAATAACAGGACTAAAATCCTGAGGGATTTCCAGATCCAGGTAGGCAGGCAGGCAGGTACTAACCAATCAGCTAAGCATCATGGTAGTAGAAAAGGACCAGAAGACAATGGTAGTGATAGATTTAATAGTGTTAAGTGGTAAAAACATCAGGAGAAGCTTGAGAAGTACAAGGGCCTGAAGAAGGAACTGCAGAATGTATATAGTAAAGGTCAAAGCAGTCCCAGTAATGATAGGAGCATTTGGGGCTATGGCTCCTAAAATGGGCAAATGTTTCCAACAACTCCCAGGAACAACACCAGAGGTTTCTATCAATAAGAGTGAAGTGTAGAAGCAGCTAAGATCCTGTGCAGAGCCATCAAATTTCCAGGCCTCTGGTAGAGAACCTGAGATAGAGGAAGACACATACCACCGAAAAGGATGACTAGGGTTATGAATACATGTGTGTGTGTATGTAGTATATATATACAATATACATATAGACACTATATTTACACTGTACATATATTTTTATTTATTTTATTTATTTATTTTTGTCAATTGCTTACAAGATAATAGGTATAAGTAAAAACATAGTTATGAATACATGGATACATTTTAGAAAAATAAAAAATAAAAGAAACAAGAGGACAGGAATGATAGGCACATTGGTGCGCTTATGCACACCCACTACAGACCTCTAAGGAAAGGGGTGAGATCAATAGTAGACAGTCTAAGGTTAAAGTTTTGGGGGTTTGGGGAAGAAACCACAGAGTCAGGTAGAGTATTCCAGACATTGACCACTCTGTTGCTGAAGTTGTATTTCCTACAATCAAGTTTGGTGCGATTAATCTTGAATTTGTATCTATTGTTTGCTCTTGTGTTGTTATGGTTGAAGCTGAAGTATTCATTGACAGGTAGGACATTGCAATGTATGAATTTATATACCATACTTAGATCGGACCGAAGGCAGCCTAGTTTTCTAGGTCTAGAATTTCAACTCTGGTGGTATAAGGTACTCTGCAATGAGTAGAGGAGTGGAGAGCTCTTCTTGTGAAATATTTCTGGACTTTCTCAACTGTGTTAATATCAGACATGTAATGTGGGTTCCAGACTGATGAGCCGTATTCGAGTATTGGTCTAGCAAATGTTTTGTATGCTCTAGTTAGTAGTGTAATATTGCCAGAGAAAAAGCTACGTAAGATTAGTTTAACAACTCTTAATGCCTTTTTGGCTATGTAGTTACAGTAGGCTCTAGCACTTAGATCATTGGAGTATTAGTGTATATATAAATATACCACTTCTCCATGGTGGCTCCCTCTCTCTGGAACATCATCATTTGCCCAGAGATTAAAATGGCCACCACTCTAACACCCTTCCTGAAGTCACTGAAGACCTGGTTCTGCCAGTGGGCCTGGGGAACCCAAATCAGGATGAAGCCTATTAACTGGCTCGTGTGATCTTTCACTGGGGTAGGGGGTAGGGGTAATTTTATTATGATTTTATTATTATATTAATTTATTTGATTCTTTTTATTAGTTTTATTGTTTTAAATAAGGTTTTATATTCTGTAAGCTACCTTGAGTTTCCATGGGTGAATAGGCGGCAATATACATTATTTTTATTTATCTCTATCATCTCTATCTCTATCTCTATCTCTATCTCTATCTATATATCTATATATCTCACACACTGACTATAGTGTGTGTGTGTGTGTGTGTTTGTGTATGAAAGAGGGAAAGAGAAAATATGGTACCTATGTCAGGTAGATTTAAAAAATATCAATTTGATAGGAAAAACTCAGCATCCCCAAACCAGGTTTACATACATATTAGTTTTAAAAGACATTTGATTAATAGGTTTGGTATACATTGAGTTTTGCAATTATAATTTTTAATTGATCTCTGAATAGAATTTGATATCACTTTCTTAATATTACATTGAATGTTCTTGCCATTGTGAGATGTAACACTTTCACAGAGCTGTCAGTTCTGCTGTTGACTCTGTACTTTGAAGAAAATCTGTTTGTTGTTAAAACCAAGATAAAGAGGTGTACCATATTCTGTGGTTGATGCAGTTTTTTTCTTTGTGATCCCCCCAATAGACATTTTGTTATTGTGTCTAGTGGAGGGAAAACAAAAATATAAAAAATAGTTTTATATTTTCAACATAAAAATATTTTATTACCACTGCTTTTTTGGAGAAGGTTTTAATGCTGGGAAAGATGAAAGGAAAGACAAGAAGATGACCATCAGCAAAATGATCAGTAGCAAAATAGATAGATTCAGAATGGTGATGAATGCAACATTGGAAGTCCTTAAGGATATGGGCATATTATAGACCAAAGGCCAAAATGGATAGATCATCTCAGAAAAAATCTTATGTGGTTGCTAAGGGTCAATAACAACTTGATGGCATGTAATCATCATGATCAATCATTGCCACTGCTAATGGTGAGCCCCAACAAAAGAAACTGTTAGAAAAATGTCACCTCTCCCAGGATAAATCCAAAGAAATATTATTCCAGTTTTTGGAATAGTTAGGAGAGGATATATATATATATATATATATACTGCATGATCAATACATATCTTATTTACTACATCTTGCATTTCGGCTCAGTAAACAGATAATAAAATGTATATTTATACTATTAATAGTATACAGTTTACATCATTCAAATTTTATTCATGAAGTAGCAGAATGTTCTTATCTTGGCTCAAATAATTCTAAGACTCCAAGTGATATAAAAAGACATGATAATGGATATTTTTTTTCCCTTTTCTAGAAAGAAAAGGTCATCGCAGAAATAAGCTTTTTTTTAATTTTACAATTTTTTTTCATAGATCTAGGCTATTTTTTTTCTTCCATGTCAGAAACACCAAACTGCTAGACCAATGATATACCACTTTCAAGCTTAATGTTGGAAATGTACTATTTAATTTAGGAAATGTATGAAATGATTATTAAATGAGAGTCATTGAGACAATATAATGTAGACCAGGGTTATTTTGAAATAATGTCAGAAATTGTTTCTGATATTAGTAATTTTATATCTGGAAAGTCATTCATGTAAGCATGCATACTTTTTCACACTGCCTATAAACAAATATTGTGAAGTTATGACTTAAGACCAGCATTACGGATGTTATAATCCTATACATCAAAGGAGAAAATCGAAATGAGGGCTTCGCACCTTATTCTATTCTATATAGTGACTGAAGACTAAGGATAATGTGTATCTTTTGATCACAAACATTGAAATGACAGGCTCTTCACAGAATTCTGATTGCTTAGCAACATTTTATCTGCTGGATGATATAGAATTTGTGGACAAATTGGACTGAAGTAATGTCCCTCTTTTTCTGGCACTGCTCGAATCATCTAAAGAAGTTGAAAGTTGGGATAGCCAAGATAGACAAAAAGGTGCCTTAGAATAATGGTTAAACAATGAAATTTAGTTCCGAGATATAGTGATACCCATTCACGAGATATAGTGATGCCCATTAGTTAAGCAGGTTAAAAAGAATTAAACAAATTCATGGAGATTAAGAATATAAATGAATTCAACACATGATGATTGGTATCAATCATTTTCATACCATGGGCAATATGCATCTTAATAACAGGAAAGTGCATATTAGACTAAGATGCATTCTTCAATGGAATGAGCTATAACAAGACTTGTGTTGACAAATGAACAAAAGTCAGAGATCATCCTTTGGCTGGGGAAAGGGTATTCCTTATCTGAAAGCAAAAACTGAAAGAATTTTTTTTAGGATGAGAGTTACCTAAACATCTAATTGCCATCTAATTAAATACATATCTTTAGTTTTGTAAATATTAGTTCCCCCTTTGGGTTTTATTTGACTGAATATGCTTCTTTTCTGGAGAAATATTAACTTGCAGATTCATTTCCCTATCCAATAAAGTTCTTTTTTAAAAAATAAACATTTCCAAGAAGGGCAAGAGAGTGACTGGTTGTTCTGAACAGCTTACCTTTTCTTTGAGACTAGTTAAAGGCTCCATCTATCTTGATATCACCAGCTTACTCCATGGCACATTTTGGTTGACCTAAAGTCTTATTCCTATTTGGAATATATGGTCCTGTAATAGCTGGGAACATATGAATGGTTTTAAAACAGAGAGATTAAAGCAGGAGAGAGGTGGGGGAGGGAGGGAGGAAAAAAGATTATTCAACAGGAGTGGCAGTAGGAAAAACATATCCCCTTTTGGGGATCAAAATTGATTAGGCTGTATGCAGGCAGCAGAACCTTAGAGTTAAAGGTGGTTGAGTCTGAAACCACTCCTTTCCATCACTTACTTCATCATTCTCCCATCACTTCCAAAGTTATGAGCTCATTATTTATAGGCAGTTTGATCTAGTGATTAAGGCACCAGGGTAGAAAGCAGGAGACCATGAATTCTAGTCCTGCCTTAGACATGAAAGTCATCTGAGTGATGTTGGACCAGTCACTGTCCCTCAGCCCATCTCCCTTCTCAGAATTATTGTTCTGGGGAAAATAGGAGGAGGAAGGTGTGTTGGATATGTTCACTGTCTTGAATTTTTTATAAAAATAATAAAGACAGGGATGAACTAATGGATGGACAGACAGACAGATTGCAGGGTAAGTTTGAATTTAGGATGAATAGCCAATAATCTGTAAACTGCCTCCCTTATTGAAAGGGCTATTAACAAAGAAGATGAAAATATCGAACCAAAATATGTACATCTTCCTATCTCTAATTTTTGTAGGCATGCATAGTTTGCTTTTCCACTTTATGCATTTATGGTAGAAAATAACAAGTTTTCTTGCAGCAGTAGTACAGCATGGATTGGCCAGACATGTGTAAACTAGTGCCTGTCCCAGAAGTGTAGCCAAGATCATCACTGAGTGTCAGTCACATGCCTAGGAGGTCACTGGATTAGCTTGTCATCTCCTGAGAGCTGCAGTTCTCACCTATATGTATTAACCCTCTTTCCAAAAAGAGGAGAAACATATGCTGGAAGTTTTTAGAGGTCAAAGAGCTTGCAGAGGACAAGCTCTGCAATGCATTTGAGTAAATAAACTGTCAACTGCAGCTTATTCTGACACTGATATAATGCATTTTAAAACAAATGGAAGCAATCTCACTGATGGGGCAGTGTTTCTTTACCAATATAGAATAAATACTCAAAGACAGATTTCAAAACAAATTAACACAGAGACAAAAAATATGTGCATACTGCTAGGCACATGGATGGTTCCATCTGCAGGAGACTTATTAGATGCTTCTCACATTACAAAATTATAAAAATCAAGGGTGATTATGGTTCTAATCTGCCCCTTCACTCTGTCTTCTCCACATTGATCAGCCATGATTGCACAATAATATTTTATGAAAATGGCTTATGCTGTTTTGCACAACAGAAAACTTGATTATTCAATACTAGTTCCATGGTGGCACAAAGTTTGTTAATCAAACTAAACATTTGTACTGCATCTTCAGCATATCTACACCTAAACCACACAGTCTAATTAACCTTGTTTGCATACAATGTTTCAATAAATAAACACAGTTGGAGGATAGTTACAACTTGATATGTAACTATATATGCATGTCTGTCTGTCTGCATGTGTTAAGCATTTGGTAGTAGTTTATTTAAGGATAAAGACTAAAGTGATACAACATTATCATATAAAGCTAAAATAAAAAGTTAGGGTTAATAAAATGAATAATATATCCAGATAAACATCTGATAAATCTTTTCAGTGTTAAACACAGAACCCTCTTACAGTAAATGCATCCTTCTAGACATTTCTGGAAAATGATTCTAACCTCCTAATCATCTGAAGACTAGAAGAAAGCATTTGTCATTTCTAGCCAATCTAAAGACTACTTAGCAAAGGTGTTATTACAATAATTCAGAACTCCAGATTTGATACAAAAGAGCACCATAACGATACATGATACATGTCTTGATTGCTCTGGCTCATTGGATGCAAGTGATCTTGGAGTGGAATGCTATTACATCTTGTCTCCAAACTCTTAAGTCTAGACTGTGAAAGTACTCATCTTCTTAAGATGGAAAGGAGGTAATGAGGTACTATGAAAGATATACCAGAAAGAGTCTGCCAACTTTTAATTCTATTTCTCTGTAATCCAGGTCAAAGTTCTGAAATTTTATTTTTAACATGGATCTCTCAAAATTAAGTACTAAAGGAATGAGAGACTACAATATGACTTTCTTCCAAGACAAAGTTATCAGTAATCTAACCAGGTCAAACTCTTTTCATGAATTTTAGCTAATATTTTAATAGTTAAAGTTCATATGTTCAATGTAGAGTATGTCATCTGCGCCTCTATAACTGTCTGTTTTGTTCTGCAACCCAACAAGACAGACACAGACTTCAGAGAGTAATTAGGAATACAGAAAAAAACAAAACAACCTGCCTTCCATTGAGCACCTGTATACTGCACGAGTCAAGAAGAGGGCTGTGAAAATATTTACAGACCCCTCACATCCCAGACATAAAATTGTTTCAACTCCTACCTTCAAAATGACGCTAAAGGACACTGCACACCAAAACAACTAGACGCAAGGACATTTTTACCCCAAACGCCATCACTCTGCTAAACAAATAATTTCCTCAAAATTGTCCAACTATTTGCTAAGTCTGCATTACTATTACTATCAATCTTCTCATAACTCCTTATCACCTATCCTCTCCCACTTGTGACTGTATGACTGTAACTTTGTTGCTTGTATCCTTACAATTTATATTGACTGTTTCCTAGTATGATTTGATTGCTTATTGTATCCTATGATTATCATTAAGTGTTGTACCTTATGATCAGCAGTGGGATTCTACCAGTTTGCACCTATTCGCTAGAACTGGTTGTAACATTCTAAACAGTTCAGAGACCGGTTGTTAGAAGAAATTACTGACCTAATCCTGTAAGGAAAGCAGAAAGGAAACATTCTGGTGTTGTTTACAGAAACTGCCTCTCCGTTAACCCTTATTACATTCTTGGCAGGACTACACTTCCTGTCTCAGGAACTTCTCTGAAGTTTTTTCCCCTCTTTTGCTGGTACTTTGCTTGTGTGGAGTGACTTACAATTGCACTGAAAAAAGTGACTTATGACCATTTTTCACACTTACGACTACTGCAGCATCCCCACAGTCATGAGAGGCCAGGCGAGGAGATGCGTGCCTTGATGTGAGTGATATTGAGTTGGCCACACCCAGCCAATAACATAACCACCAAGCCATGTCCACCCAGTCACATGACCACCTAAGCCATGCCCACCACCTAAGCCACACCTACAGAACCGAATTAAATTAAAAAATTTGAATCCCACCCCTGCTTATTATTCTTTTTATGTACACTGAGAGCATATGCACCAAGACAAATTCCTTGTGTGTCCAATCACACTTGGCCAATAAAGAATTCTATTCTATTCTATTCTATTCTATTCTATTCTATTCTATTCTATTCTATTCTATTCTAAAAAGAAAACCATTTAAGAGGGAATATGTAACATAATTCTGATAAATACTAGTTACAGTCTTCTTCATGAATAAAGCATTTTGATGAACAATATCTCAATATTCTTATTTTTTTCTTATATTTTTAAAATTTATTATTATATTTTTAAAAAGATGAAGTATTATTCAAAATGAAAATAATATTTGAGTTTGTTCTATGTTGCTGTTGAACAGTTAGCTCAGTTTCAGAGAAAGCACACTCAAGGAGTAACACTGTCCAAGCCAACTTGCACTAATGAAAGACTCAAGTTTGCAGAGGCAAAATATGGAAAGGTGTATTTATGCAGACAGTTGTGTGCACAGATTTCCAAACCAGGCTCAACCAGGCTTCCAAACTTGATGTAATGAGAGCCAGTTGCACATGTACACAGACTAACAATTACAGTGCCATAGGCTGATATATTAACATATTTTTAAGTTAAGCTTTTATTTACCAGCTCTGAACAATGTTTGCTATGCACATGGTCTCATTATGTAGTCAAGGTACTAATCCTTCTTGTTTAAACACATGTAGCACCAATTTTATTATGATTTTTTAAAAGTATAATATTAGATTGTGAAATCAATATAACCCTACAAAGAATTTTACAGTACTTGATTAACGTACTCTCTGAACAGTTTCTCTTCATTAGAATAACAATGCATTTTCATTTAAATAACTTGCCTCATCTGAATAACTAAATGTTGAGCTATTTACCATTGTCTTGTGTCTGTCATATCTGTACTTTTTTTGAAAGGACCAATTGGTTTTGACAAAAATGTAACTGCAGCAATTAGAATGGATAAATACATTTATTTTCCCAGGAGATTGTTGAAACATATTATGTTAATCTGTTTGCCTCAGTATGGTAAAGTTTGCTTTTAATTAAATAGATAAGGCTAGTTTTAATAAAATCTCCAGGAAATGTGAATGCTGAAATGTAGTTTTATCAAAATAAACTGCTAATGTCTATACTGCTATTATAAAATAGGCAATATATTAGAGGCACTATTTCACATCATGCCTTCTATCCATTCATACAATCACAATTATGTTCAGCAGGATTTGGCAAACCTTAATTCAAATACAAAAATGGATTGTTTGCTAAAGTTTAGTTAGTATCATTAACTGATAAATAATGAAGAAGATTAATGAAGATGTTCTAGAAAATGTCTTAATAATAAAATACTTCAAAAAGGTAAACACAGTAGAATGATAGTAGCAGTTAGGACCAGCAGTTAGGACCAGCTGAATTGTCACTTTGTGTCTTTAGGAAACCAAGGTATGAAATAAGAACTTCCATCTGAAAGTTTTGATTTAGAAAGCTTTGATTCAGTAGCTGTGATGGCTTCTGGTTTGTCTCTACTTTGGGCAAGACACTGATTTATTTTCTCTTTGCAAGTCTTCCAATCTGTGAATGCTTCATCTCATATTACAAATCAGAGTTCATCTATTAGCATCTGTTTTGTTTTTTTCTGATTGTGGATGTTGTTCTTTCCAGAACTGATGCATTCTTCTCAGGTATCTTCCTCTCATTGGCTTGATTTGTAATAACAGATCATTATTTCATTGTTTTCTACCTCTATATATTTGTGTGAGTAAACACCTTTTCTTCTAGTAGTTCTGCAACTGCTGATGCTGGTTGCTCAGCCAACAGACCTGAGTCCTGTAGATCATTTTTCACCAGATGCCCTGGAAAATTTCAATGCCTAGTAAAATCTTTGATGACCTGGGTGACGAACAAGCTGATATGGGTTTCTGTAATATACATCTCAACATATTGTTTATGGGAGAGACACTCTTTGTCTGACTCTGATGAGATTTGTCCAGTATGGTTGAACCTCTGGCATAGCTCTCATCTTCTCTGAGCACAAAGAGCTCACAGAGGAATATTATTATATTATTATTATTACTATTTCTGGTTGTAGGATTTCAATTTCCAATTTGTCTCATATAATAAATTTGTCAGTGCTATTCAGAAACATCAATCTGTTTTTTTTTAAAAAAATATTTAGTAATTACATTTCTGCCTATGTATAATACATTTATTCATGTGTTTGATTATAAATGAATACACATATACTGATTTTAAAGACACACTATATTTTTTAATCTTACCACAGCGTTTAGATCACAAATCCCTGTGAGGTTTATCTTCATGGTATTTTACATTCAGAGAGTATAAGAAGGAGAACTTTAAGTTTATATCTTAATTTGACTTGGGCAAGCACAATGGTTTACTCCCCTCCCCCCCCCATTTCAAAATACTAAATTAGAGGCTATCTTTGGAATTATTTATCTGTCACCTTCCTTCCTTCTTTCCTTCCTTCCTTCAAAAAAAATAATAACCCACAATAGCTCAGGTTTGGAAAAAAGTATATCAATACACACAGAAAGAGACAATAAAGGCTTATGATACATATTGTGGCCAAAATTTAAAATAAACTAAATTTAGCACAGCTAAATTAGGCATGGTCAATGAGATAGAGGTGTCCTTTAATTTGATCTTATTTTGTTTCTACCAATCTTGTATCCCACTAATCAGCACACCATGGCTTATGATGTCCTCTATAATATTGATTGCCAACCACTGTCAGTGTAGCTTACCACCTTTTTATGAGAGGAAATATCTCATGCCCTAAAAGGGGCTTTAACGTATTTGGTTTAAAAAGCAAAACCACGGCCACCTCCCAAACTTCTCTATGTTTAAAATAACCCCATCTCTTTTGTGAAGTTTAATATAAATTTATGGTCAATGATGACAGTTATTACAAAATTGAAAAATAAATACAAAGGAATATTAATAAAAGATAAAATAACAGAATACATATCAATACAAATTCCCATTTATCAATTCCAGCCTCAAATTTAAGACTATGCAACAACATTTGCTCCTGAATAGAATTTAGCAATTTTCCTGATTATCTCAGAAGAAAGTCTGCTAACAGAAGACATATGTTTCCTTATCCAACTGATACTGCCCTTAATCTGTAACCTCTTAAGTCCTTGTACAAGTAATGCAGTGTGCCAGAAGGCAAAGGCTCAATACCTTGGCCTTAACGAGGTTTATTGCTGCAGGAGAAAGAAAATATTGCCTCTGCAGCAAACTCATCAGATCTTCTGTAATCAAGACTGTCAAGATATCTTGTTACCATTTTTAAAATCACATAGGGATAAACTCTGAAAATAGAATAAATATAGTTAAAACAAAACAATAAAACTTCCCAGGCTCCTCTTTTTATGAAACAATCCCATTTTGTTTGCATCATATGATCCAAAAACTCTTAAGGTTATTTCTTCTTTTGTCCACAAAGTGGTTTATTAAAATGTAAATCATACCATACAAGATTAGGCATATAGTTCATTTTAGGTAATGGAAAGATACTGGATATTTGGGTAGGGGTACATATAATACTGATACTTAAAGGAAAGGAAATTGACAAATCATCATCATCATCATCATCATCATCATCATCATCATCATCATCCTTAGTAAGGACTCAACAGGTAGACAAAAATGCCAAACTTAGTTTGAACATCTGTCTGACTGTGCCAAGATCAATAATAAAAGATGTTGGATTCAAACCTGATAATGAGAGCTGATGAAAGCAATAACACCAGAAGAAGGGTACAAGTACTTAGGAGTTTTGGAAACCTCTGACTTGTTTCATAACCAAATCAAGGAAGCTACTTCAACAAAATACATAAAAAAGTCCAGTAAATCTTGAGGTCAAAGCTAAGGGGAGGAAATGTGCTGACCAATTGGCCCCCATCTTCACCCGAATCTTCAACAGATCACTAGAGATGTGCTATGTTCTTTCCTGCTTCAAACGCTCTACTATCATCCCAGTGCCAAAGAAACGCTCCATCAAGGAACTGAATGGCTACAGACCAATTGCTCTAACATCTGTAGTTATGAAAATCTTTGAAAGGCTAGTGCTGTCCCACCTGAAAACCATCACGGATCTGCTGTTAGATCCCATGCAGTTTACATATCAAGCAAATAGATTGACAGATGATGCTGTTAATTTGGCTCGGCATTACATCCTACAACACCTTGAATCTTCAAATACCTACGTAAGGGTCCTCTTTGTAGACTTCAGTTCAGCATTCAATACCATTATTCCAGACACTCTTCTAAGTAAATTAAACCAACTAGTGGTACCTGAACACACTTGTAAATGGATCATAAGCTTCCTAACAGACAGGAAGCAGCAGGTGAAGCTAGGCAGAATCACATCCAATACCTGTACAATCACAACAGCCCCCCCCCCGCCCCAAGGCTGCGTGTTTTCACCACTTCTCTTCTCCCTATATACCAATGGCTTCATCTCAAAAGATCCATCTATTAAAATACTGAAGTTTGCTGATGACACAACAATGATTGGTCTCATTTGAGATAACAACGAATCTGCATACAGACAGGAGATTATACAACTTGCCTCATGATGTAACCGGAACAATCTGGAACTGAACATACTCAAAACCATAGAGATGGTGGTAGACTTTAGAAGAAACCCTCCCATGCTACCATCTCTTACAATACTAGACAGCACAGTATCAACAGTAGAGACCTTCAAATTTCTAGGTTCTACTATATCACATGACCTAAAATGGACACCTAACATCAAACATGTCATCAAAAAAGCTCAACAAATAATGTTCTTTCGGCACCAACTCAGAAAGCTCAAACTGCCCAAGGAGCTGCTGATGCAGTTCTACAGAGGAATTATTGAGTCTATGATCTGCACGTCTACAACTGTCTGGTTTGGTTCTGCAACCCAACAGGACAGACACAGACTTCGTAGAATTAGGACCGCAGAAAAAACAAAACAACCTGCCTTCAGTTGAGGACCTGTATACTGCACAAGTCAAAAAGAGGGCTGTGGAAATATTTACAGACCCCTCACATCCCAGACATAAATTGTTTCAACTCCTTCCCTCAAAACAACGCTATAGAGCGCTGCACACCAGAACAACTAGACACAAGAACAGTTTTTTCCAAAACACCATCACTCTGCTAAACAAATAATTCCCTCAACACTTCCAACTATTTACAAAGTCTGCCCTACTATTACTGTTAATCTTCTCATCACTCCTTATCACCCACCCACTCCCATTTGTGACTGTATGACTGTAATTTTGTCGCTTGTATCCTTACGTTCTATATTGACTGTTTCCTAGTATGATTTTATTGCTTATTGTTCCCTATAACTATCATTAAGTGTTGTACCCCTATGATTCTTGATAAATATATCTTTTCTTTTATGTATACTGAGACTATTTGCACCAAGACAAATTCCTTGTGTGTCCAATCACACTTGGCCAATAAAGAATTCTATTCTATTCTACTCTACTCTACTCCACTTTAGTCTAGTCTAGTCTATCCTATTCTATTCTATTCTATTCTATTCTATCATAAAGGCAATTAACACATGGGTATTTCCTGTAATGCTATACTCAGCTGGAATAATTGATTAGACTCAGCTAAAAGTTTATAACTTGGATTGAAAGACAAGAAAACTAATGACAATGGACCATATTCTGCACCCCAAAAGTCATATTTTTATCATAGTTGCCTAGATCTCAGGGTGGCAGAGAATTCTTATTCGTGAAACAAACTGTGAAAGAGGAAAAACACAGTTTCAATGACAACATTTTAAAAAAATCAAAAGAGCCTCTGCTGAAGGAGGTGAATAATCTTGAAAACAAAAAGATTGAAAGCAGAATATTGAGAGGAAACAATTGAGCATCGAGTTACTAACTGGGAAAAGAAACCTATGCATAGTCAATGTCTGAAGGACACTGAAAGAAAGGTAGGCACAAAGCTAATATGGAGATAGTTGAGATTCAGGGGTGCAGAAGAAAGAAAATGAAGGCTTCATTTTGGCTGCCCAAGAACAAGCCCTGCAGACCAATTCCATGAAAGCAAAAATTCAACAGGTCAGTAATATTGGAAGATTTGCCAGAAGTTTGGAGTCTAATGTAGCAAAAATTAGTGGGAATAACAAATTATCAAAGTTCTTGAAAATGAACAGTTCTAGATCTTGTGGGACTTTCAAATCCAAACAGACAGACATCTGACCCACAACATGCCTGACATCAGTATTGTGAAAAAATAAAAAGTTCTGGTTCATTGATACCAGGTGGTGCACAAATTGAAGAGAAACAACTAGAAAAAATAATGAAATACTGCAATCTGCAAATCGAAGCTGAGTGATTGTGGAGGAATAAATCAATGGTTGTACCAATTGGAGGTTGTACCAATAGGAACCCTTGGAGCAATACCCAAATGGTTGCTTAGATACATGGAAATTTTGAACTTATCAGACCTGAATATTCTGATTTTACAAAACCACCTTACTTGGAAACTGCCTATAAACTCAGACTTTACTTTAAACAGCTCTTAGGTCCTTGGTTAGGACTTGAACTGTTACATTTTTACCAGTCCCAGACTGTGAATTGACTTGAAGATTAAATCTTAAATAATAATAATTATTAAATAATAAGCCAATATCATTACTGAATGCTGTAAAATATTTGTGACAATTTTAGCTAAACAGCAGAAAATATTTACAAGATTTTATCTATGTGGTTGTGGTGGTGGGGTTAATCTAAGAACTAATATTAGAACTGTTTTTATTAAAGTACTTGGAGCATCAGAAAAAGAAACAAATTGTCTTAATATTTCTTGATGCAGAGAAAGCTTTTAACAATTTCATCTGGACTGCCCTGTTGAAAATTTGAAAGGTACAGATTCTGAAAGATATTCTATTTAGGAATAGAATATTTAGGAATGTGGATATGATTACATGGGTCAAATAATTGATATATCTCTCAAAAAGCATAAATAATTGTGAATAGAGAAATGACCAAGCCCAAATGACCAAATGCAGAAAGGAACAAGGAAGAGATGCCCGTTTTCTCCATTGTTAATTATTCTGACTCTTAAAGTTTTGAACAGGGATGTGGGACCAAGATCAAAGAATTGCTGAAATAAAATTTTTAAAAAGAAGTCTATAAATTAAGGACATTCACCAATGATTTGTTCCTAATTTTGAAAAACATTTTAGCATGGGAGAGTGTATTAATGGAGATAATTTGGTGCCTTGGTGCATTGCATTAATGAGAAAAAAACAAAGACTGGATTATAATATTCAAATGGATCAATGGAAGAGAAATAGTTAAAAGTTCTGAAATTAACACTGTTTTACAACTTAAAATAAAACTTTTTAAAAATGATATACCATTGTTTTATGATACTAGACAAGTTGTTTAACATTTATAAAAATATTTATAATAAGTAGATAAAACGAGAATTTTTCTTATAAAAACTTCAAGGACACTCAACTAGAAAAAGTTCATGGACAATTAGATTTATATATGGTAACTATGGTGGGGTTCTTAAATGCATGAAGATGGAAGACTGTAGAAGGAAGGCTTGTAAAATGGCTCCATTTTAAAGAAATAGCTAAATTGACTTATTGGTGGGAAACTATAATTCTTTTCATGAAAGACTAGAAGCCTTTACATACTTTTTCTGAGAATGGTAACTGGTGACTTGGGGATTTATTGATTAAAAAGGTTTGTTTGTGGGCAAAAAATTATATGCAATGTGGGAGGGTAGAAATAGTAATTGCTATGTTTGTAACTGCTCCAAGAGAGAAGTTGTTTCTTTAGCTACTTTTCTTTTTCTTACTTTTTAATATTCTTCACTTTTTACCTTTTATACTCTTTTATTTTGCTTCTTCTTTTATGTTTCTATACTTTTTAAATTTTTGTAACATTTTATTTTAATAAAAACTGTTTTTAAAAAGATTAGGCATTTGGTTTGAAGCATAACATATCCAGAAGACTATCAGATAACAATAAAGAGGTTTTTGCATTTCTTTGCAGTTACCTAGTTGGAATCTTTATATAATTGAGTTTTGCAATTATTTCATACTCTGCCTGTTTATGGAAATCTCTTCTTGGCTGCTACTTAAGCTTCTCTAGTCATTATTCTAGAGCCTCCTAGGGATATATCAAGCCACTTATAATCTTACGGATCAAATCTTCAGAATCAGACTTGCATACAACATAATGCAATAGAAACTGATCATAGTAATAGCACTTAGCAATAGCACTTAGACTTATGCTTTACAGGCCTTTCTAAGCAGTTTACTTAGAATATTTAAGGTGACCAACTGTCCTCCTTTAGGGAGGACAATCCTTCTTTTATAAGTTCTGTCCTCTCTCAAAAAGTGTCCTCCTACATGTCCTCCTTTTTGATATTTGAAGACTAATCTGTAAATCTCCGTATTTAATCAATGCCGATCCAATCCATTGTGTGTGATGTGACGTATTTGTATTTGACATGACGATTCGTCAAGTCTTGGTACAGAGTGGCGAGATGCGATTATGAGATGCATGCACTCCACACAGGAGAATTGTTTTGAGAGAGTGTGCCGCGTGCAAGAGTGCACCATGCTCAAGAGTGCGCCATGCTCAAGAGGGTGCCACATGCAAGAGTGTGCACATGCAAGTGGCTTTGTTTCCCCCCCCCCTCAATTTATTTGTGTCCTCCTTCTCATTGTAAACAAGTTGGTCACCTTAGCATATTGCCCCAACAATCTGGGTCCTCATTTTACCCACCTTGGAGGGATGGAAGGCTGAGTCAATCTTGAGCCTGGTGTGACTTGAACTGCCAAATTGCTGGCAGCCAGCAGTCAGCAGAAGTAGCCTGCAGTCAGCAGAAGTAGCTAACCAGAAGTAGCTAACCAGAAGCAGCCTGGTTAGACACTGCAGCTCAATCATGATAAATAATCTATATCTCATAAAGATGCATTCAGATTATCTGGGGGGGTGGGGGCGACTGAAAGAGGGGGCCTGTCCTTCCACATACATTCAGCAGATGGCTAAATATTCTCATGTTTCCATGCAGGGAAGATGAGGGGGGGGGGGGAAACTAGGCCTGTGGTGGAACACCAGTCACTTCTAAAAGTTTGCAAGATGAATTAAACAATATTGGGAAGTTGTGATGATTACCTTCTCTTCCTCTCCTCCTCCTCCTCTCTCCTTTTGATATATATTTCTTCCATTTTAAAATATTGTTTTCCTCTCTATTGATCATAGCAGAGGAGGACTAGATAGGAAGCTCCAATTTAGGACATTCTTGGGTAATGGGATGGGTTTTGAGGGATGGCTTCATTAGTGCTATACTCTTTCCAACCATAAACTTTCCCATCCATGGTGAGTGCAACATTGGTATAGCCCATCCTCCAATTTGCCACAGTCTATGTTATCTTTGAGTAAATAGTCTTCTTTCTTTCTTCCTTTCTTTCTTCCTTTCTTTCTCCCTCCCTCCCTCCTTCCCTCCTTCCCTCCCTCTCTTCCTTCCTTCCTTCCTTCCTTCCTTCCTTCCTTCCTTCCTTCCTTCCTTCCTTCTTTCCTACCCACCATTGGATAGTCCTTAAAAAAGCCTAATATTAATCAAAAAGTTATATGTGAGTTTGAAAAACAAAGCATGCTATTGTTTGAAAACTGGCTAAACTTTAATGAGCAGATTTCTTAAAGCATCAGCATTTTGTTTTTAATGCTCAAGCATGAAGAAAGTCAGGCATCTTTTCTGAAGGCTTCAAAACATGCAGTTATAACATGCATCCAGAACTAGGAGCTTTAAGCACCAGCTGACATGGACAAACTCCTTTCACTCTATTGTGTAGGTGGTTATAACTGTCATAGAATGATACTGGGTTACCCAAGAGACTCTTAAGTTGGTACATTAGCCCAACCATTAGAGCCGGGCTTCCATAGTTAGTCAGGAAAAGTTTTCTCCAGTCACTGAATATCAAGAATAACAACCAAGAATTATTTTAGGCAGACATATAGAAATTATTTCGCTGGAAAGCAGTAGGGCCTCATTATGTTTCAGTACATTTTCCCTTGTGAAAATATTTGCAATAAGTTTGAAAAAGATTTGAGAACTTCATTCCATTATAAGGATAATCCCACAGTTCTCTACTTCTTTTAGAGTTCAATAAAATAAGGGCAGAGGATTCAAAGTTCATAAGGAAAAAGGAGGGGCAAATATATAAAAAGAATATCAATGAGATATATATTCACAGCATGTGATGAGAACAAAAAAAAAAAAAACAGGTCCTGTATATTTTGTTTTTATTTCTAACCTCTTTATTCATGTGACTTTTATTCAATGGAAAATGTGTAAGGAAACAGTTTGATCAGACTGTTTCAGTATTCAAACATTGTGTTGGCACTTTATTAAGCACAAAGGAAACAGTTTCTGAAAAGCAAAACTCTATAAACTAACCCTTTGGGGGCCAGAACTGTTAAGTGGAAGAGGAAAGGTGGATACTCTGGATTGGTAAATTTAATAAGACAGTTCTTCCATTTTATTTTTATGTGCTGTCAGCCAAATCAGTTTCAAAGAGCAATCTGCCAAATTCTTTGTATGTGTTCACCCACATAATAGTTCAGTGGCATTTCAGCTTCTAATGCACATAACAATATATTCCAAATGACATATACACAAGTAGTGGACTTCCCCTTCTTATTCTTCTTCCTTGTTTCTTCTCCTTCTCCTCCTCCTCCTCCTCCTCCTCCTCCTTTGTCAGGGGAGGGACAGATTAATGTCTACATAAAATCAGATGCCACAATTGATCCAACATTCATCAGATATTCCTTCTTATCAAGATGATGGTATGCAATAGACATGAGTGTGTCAATCATAAAATGAAAATGATTGCTTGGTTGGGTTCGTCAGTCAGAACCTTGACATCCAGTTCCTAACCAAGGCCTTCTCTACACAACCAAATGCTTCTCCCACATCCAAAGCTGTCACAAAAATATTCAAATGGCTGTTAAATTCTCTTTAACAGTTTTTATTTTATCCTTTTTGAGCCAACCAATGTTGCTGTAAACTTATGTCAGTATCAGGTCCCATTACCCTGGTGCCTGTTTGCTACATTTACAACGAAGATCAAGGAACACATATTGCATTATTTTATTCTCTTTGGGAATTTTATCCTATTCAATATTGTAAAACACAAGTATCCAAGTAGAATATGCAGCAAAGGGAATCTGTCTTTTTGTAACTTAAAGCTATTGTTTCATGAACCATCTGAGTCATGAATAAATTGAAGCACATACAATCACATCTTTATAATTTGTTAGGAACAGGTTCAACAGAGCCACACATCTGTCTGTCTGTCTATTTAATTCATTACAGGATCCCAGATGTGGCCGGCTCCTAGCTAAGTTTGCTTTTTGCTCACAACCCTAATCCTTAGCTTCCAACTAAGTACTCTCTGATGTGTTATCAGATATGCAACTGGAAGGATTAGAGATCTGTCTTGGGAGAATTAAGCTTCCCATTTCCTGCTCATAGAAAAATTGTGCATTCATTTCAATTTCTTGAACTCTTTCACTTCTCTTAAAAGTTGTAATATGTTTTGGCACTGCCTGTATTAAAATGTTTATTTCTTTGACTATATAAGCCATTTTTAACAATATTTTTTAAAGCAAAGCTTTAATTCTGTAGTTATTTGGTGTATAGCTACCAGATTAGCACACCAAAATCTGTACACAGGTAGTAGCCAGGTGGCAGCAATATGACTCAGAAAAAAATTAACCCTTTGCTGGCATCTAGTGGCTTCCAGCGGATGGCAGCCCATTTCTTATAGCTCAATACTAGGAATTCACACAGAAAGTTCAGTGTCGTTCTTTCTGTCATTCATCTGTAAAAATCCCCCCCCCCGCTTTCCCCTTTGAGTGTGTTTTTAACCTTTAACATTATGTTTAATATATGTATGTTATGTGGGCAATTTAATATGTAGCTGAGCTAAAATCCTAAGTTGTCTGTTGTTTGTGCATCAGGTTCTTGTTCTAGAACTGTGGCATGCTTATGACACTTTGAGTAGACCTATTTGATAGATTGATCAATAGTCATCTGCTACTATTATGGATGAGACTGTTGTACTATAAATAGCTTCTGAAGTAGCTGCACAACTCAGATGATGAAAATGTTTTTTATGCATTATCCCTTTCTCTTTTTATTGACTGATTTCCATCCTTGAATAACAGAATTCCTAAGCTGTTTTCATGTATTGGCATTCTTTCTTTCAACAGTTAAGAAACTGTTCTTAAGTGTAATCAATAGAACCCCTTTCAACCAGCCCTCAATTTAACAACATATTCTATTTGCTCTTATTTTAGTAGCAAGTGTTCTCCTTCATCTACATTTCTTCAAATGGAGGAGAGATATATATTGTGTTATGCCTCCTCCCCTTTTCTTGGTCATTATGGATCCATACACAATGTATCTTATTATGAAACATGAGAATTATGCATATTGACACAATACAGTAGTTATTGAAGGTGCTGTCCTTGTAAGCTAAGTAATTTCATTGGTGGTAAATATATATATAATTTCTTTTTCATTGTGATTCTAATTTTGCTACTCTATTAATACAATACACATCTGTACATTCATGCCAAGGTAGTTTTAGGGGTAGTTTTTCTCTTGGACTAATGTGTGTATCTATTACTTACTTTATTTATTACTTTATTTATTATGTGTGTATCTATTACTTACTTTACTTTATTTATTTGTTTATTCAAGTTTATCATCATTGAACTCACAACAATTCTGGATTGTATTTAAATGTAATAACAGAGGTGATATTCAGCAGGTTCTGACCAGTTCTGGAGAACCAGAGAAGAGATTTTGAGTAGTCTGGAGAACCGGCAAATACCACCTCTCACTGGAAATTTTACAGTATCCTTCCCCTACCACGCCCACCAAACCACGCCCACAGAACCAGTAGTAAAAAAAAAAAATGAATCCCACTACTGTGTAGTAATATGGATAATTCAGCAAAGTTGGCAATAACTCCATTCAAATAATGTGTAAACTGTGTTGATGACAATAAGATTCAGATAGCTCTCATATGCCAACACAATTCCAGATGCTCCTGTTCCATTTTTAAAAGAGATAGACCTGTTCTGTCTGTGCTGTTCAGCCTATGCTAAACTCTTCTTGTCAGGCCGCAGATCTTCTTTGTGAAGGCCTGTTAGTGTTTGGGGATAAACCCCTTAGCAGAGTATGCAGCAGCAGT
>NW_020769309.1:8321764-8416246 GCF_900518735.1 Pseudonaja textilis
TGTGCCTCCCCTTTCTTACTATCATGTAAGACATATAATGCTCCATTTAAAGCTGCAGTTACCTTTTTGTTATCTCTTTCCAGTATGCACTTATTATTCTTAAATGTAACTACATATCCTAGTTTATCTAATACTCTTACAGAAAGTAAGTTCATCTTTAACTGTGGTACATATAACATTTTTATATTCTGGTTCAAACATGGACAATAAGCAATACCTTCACCCTTGGCCTTGAGGTGCCAACCATTGGCGAGTGATATACGTTGAGAGCTTGTAGACATTTTTATAAACTTTGTCTTATCTCTCGTGATGCAGTGGGATGCACCACTGTCCACCACCCATAAATCATTCTTCATATCACAATTGCCAAACATGGCCAGTTCAAAGGATTTCTTTGGCTTCTTTACATTCTGGCTTTTTCCTTTTCTGCAGAATCTTGCCAAATGCCCTCTGCCTCCACAATTAAAACACTTTTTAATTGTGTATGCCGTTGAAGATAAATTCTCTTCTTCCGGGTGCTTTCCTTTACACAGCTGGTTTCTTTCAGGCTTTGAAGATAATTTCTCTTCCTTAGTCTTATCTTCCCTCAGCTGGTCACGTTCACTCCTTCTTCTGGCTTCTTCTAATAGCCTGCCGGTTATCTCAGTTACTGATAAACTGTCTTTAGGCAATACCTCCAATGCAGTCACAAAATCATCATAGCTTCGATCCAAAGAAGACAATATTATGTATACTTGTTGCAACTCATTAAATATAAGCTCTTTTTCTTGCAATTCTTGAAAAATGCTTTTCATACAGTTTAAATGAGTTAACATGTCTCCATTTATCTCAAGATGTGTTCTAAACAGCTTCCGTGTAAGATTGATATGAGCTCCTACACTGTCTCGAACATAAATCTTTTTGAGATTATCCCAGCACTTGGCAGCACTATCCTCTCCATGAATATGTATCAGTTGCTGGTCTGAGAGAGTCAGTCCTATGATGCACAAAGCCTGTTCATTCTTTTGTTTATAGTCCTGTATCTTTCTGGTATCCTCATCATCAGTAGGATCTAAGTTAGATACATCTGGTGGGTTTGTTATTATGTTCCACAAACCTTCTCTTCGTAGAAGTAAACTACATTTCATTGACCATGAAACATAGTTTGTTCCATCTAGTCTGGATATCATGGACAGATGTGGCAAATTTACTTGTGCCATTGCTCTTGTGAAAAATAACTATTTAACAAACAGTTTGTATTTACAGTAATGTGCAACTCACACCAGCTCTCACTACTATATCCTGGTTAGTTAGACTGTGCACTCTGCTGGGCCCATAACCAATGTTAGTGTTTGGGGATAAACCCCTTAGCAGAGTATGCAGCAGCAGTCAAGCCAGGCAGGCAAATGAGAGAGAGAGTGGGCCCAAGAGTATACACACACTGGAGACAAAAACACTGTTTGTGGTTTTAAAATAGTTATTTAATACACACAGAGATTAAGAAGTGTCATTCAGTCCATATGTCAGTATCCAGTATATCAATCCAGTTACCTAGTTCATTAACAGTCAATACAATGTCCTTATCTGCTTGTAAATCTTCTCCTCCCGATACCTTTCTCTCAAGGACAACGCTGAATCCTCAGCTCACCAAGCAAACAGTCCTTGTGTTCAGTTGAAATGGTATCTGGCACAGTAGCCTCCAAAAGTAAGCAGACAGACGTTCCAACACAGCAGGCAGCAGACCAGGAACAGTAACCAGGTGCATCCAGAAGCAGGGCTATTACGTTTCCCTTCATACCTATATTGCTGCCTGCAACCGCACCCACAATGACATTGCAGTTTCTTGTGCTTAAAGCTACAAAACACTTAATCCTAGGTTTACATATTTATTCAACCCAAACCTGGTTGGTGTATCCATATACCCAACAAGGCCCATCAATTTCTTCATTTCAAGAGATTGATGATGACTCCCTATCCCCAGACTTAGACAGCAGAACTTGAACTTTTAAGTTGTCTTTCTAGAGACTCTTTTCAGTACTATAGTAGCTGAAGCTAGGATGAAAAGCATAGTATATTAATCCAGTTTGATGCTAGTATTTAAAAGCAGCATGAATCATGTTATTCCATGAAAGCAGTATTATAACACATTCCCAGTCTAGCTCTAACCATCCTGAATAATATGAGAATAAGTGAAAGCTAGCTGTATTTAGAGGCTCTGCTGTGTGTCTTGTATTTTGGCTGGGGAATTCTAGAAATTGAAATCTACACATCTTAAAACTGATAAGGTTGAAAAAATGTGCTAAAGAGAAATTACTGGGGAGAAGCCATGGGATTACATACTTCTATCTACATACCCTGTTTAAAAGATGAGAGTCTGAACTGATTACCTCTGTCAAGATGCACCTCTGTGTATTCCCTTAGAACTTTCTCTAGGTTAGCTCATCTGGTAAAACTCTATTCCATATTCCATCAGGTCAAAATGTGGATTTCAAACATGGGCGTTGATTTTACAAGAATTCATATAGAGCTTTTGGTTGGTTTTTGGTACATAATTCTAACAGAATGATTGAAGTGATTGGATATCACAGCTTTTGATGTTATTTATAACTTAGTTTTTAAAATAAATTATTTATATCTCTGGGCTCTTCCTAAAAATAGCATGCACGTGTTTTTACATTAGTTGCTCCTAGTGGGATTAAGGACATCACAGGGTGAAAATTAATTATGCCATTCTCACAGGATCCAAAATCAATAACAGAGGATGCAAAGAAATTCTGAAGATAAGGCTTTTGCATACCTAGGTGCATTAGAGATAACTTACCCATCTTCCGAAGACAGCTGAAAGACATAGCTCAGGAAGTTCCATCCAAGTAAACGAAAATCTTTACGTCTCCCTCTTCTAGCATTCTTCTTAACAACTGATGAGAAGCAGCTGTACTCTCACATCTGGTAAACTGCTTTCTCAGCCCAAACCACTGTTGTAGGAAAAGAATGGAAGGAGAAAGGATTATTGTTATGTATGTTCACTGCTTCATTTACCTATAAGAATAAAAAAGGGATAAAAAGATGTATGTAATGTAAGGTTTTAACATGTTTTATTACACTGCATTACTGTAGTATAATTTTACAGTTTATTCCCTCCCCCATTGTTTTAATAGAACAAATCTTTCTCTGCATTATACTGCATTTCCCAGAAATTCTATTTTAAAGCAGTCACCAGCAATTAAAGCTGATTCTTTGATCACTTTGGTTTCCAGAGAGAATAGTTTCGATGAAGATTCCTATTGGTTTTTGTTGTTGTTTGCTTTGCTATTCACATATAAATATTTCAATTTTTATAATATAATCAAAATTATAACAGCATTACATGGATTTCCTGTATTGATACTTTAGTATTGGGATACTGACATTAAGTCATCATTTAATAATATTTAATATAGATCATTGTAATAAATGTATTTCTTGTAAGAAAAATATTTTGTCAACTGAGATCACCATGGATATGTTTGTGCTGTGTAAAGAAACTCTGATTTAAGAGATCTGAATTTCCCTTATTATCAGAATAAACAAGTGAAAAGCATGTAGCTGATTTATTCCTGGCATACAGAATCAAATGCACCCAGAAGTAAAAGAATAGCTTGGCATGTGAGCAATATATCTTTTGCTCTTAACACAGTAAACCATCAGGAGAAATTGTCCTTAGTATGACATTAGAGAGACTGGCTGGTACAGTACCCATTTTTTAGTTAGTCACCTCTAATATAGTTCAAAGATGTTTAGCTTGCAGGCACAGTCATTCAGAAAAGCTCAAATCAATTTACCATGACATATACAGTTTTTCCACACTATTCCAGTGCAGTTTCATTGCACCATAACAATGTCTAACCACTGCTTGGCACTAAGTTCATTGGTTCTGCTGTTGTGCAGGCAGTATATTTCAACAGATGGATTTGGCCCATTGAGTTTAATGAGATTTTATTATGAATTCAGGCAGGGATGCACTGTCCTGCAGAATTCCGTGTTACAACTTTCTGAATAACATTTGCACAAGCATATTTGTTTTATCAAGCTCTGGCAGAGATAGGTACCTCATTTATTTGTGTAGGCTACTGCCGATATTCTTAATTGCCATAGAATAACTGTGTTTCTGGTTTATGGACTTAGAAATTGTGCCAGTTATATCTACCTTATATTGAAGGGATCAGATATAGTGATTTACTGAATTGGACTGAGAATCCAATTCATTTGAGGTGGCTGACTTATAATGTTTACAAGGCTGTTTAGAATGCTGAGTAGGTAGGAATCAGCAATTATCCAGCCAGGTGGAACTGTTATGTAAACGTGGTCCAAGTGACTCCAACATTTAAAGCTAGGAAAAGAACAGCTTAAAGTTTATTAAGTTGAAAGGATAACAGAAAAAAGGCGTAGAATATAAATCTTATGGGCATCATGAATGTGTTTGCGTATGTGTGTGCATGTGTATGTGCAGTTATACACCATGGTTCTGCTGTAGGCAGATTTTCTGCATATACAATAAATATAAATATAATACTGACTTAAACATAGGGAACATGTGGTCCATCTATTTGCATATTACAAAGTCTATGGCACAATCTTTTTTTAATGTGAATTAACTTAATCATTTTCATCTCTTGGTACTTCATCTTAATTAGTGCTACAACTGCAATATTTGTTATATATTCGTCAAACATAATGGTAATGGCAAAATTTCCAAGATGAATCAACTCCTCATGATTTCATAAATGTACATGCAACAACACAAAATGGTTTAAAGTTTATTCCCGTACCCCAACTTTTAAATTTAGTTTACAATCCTACTATTTTCTAATGATTTTTCATCCAAATAATAGAGCTCAATAAACCAGTGTCAGCCTTACCAGCAGACCAAACACTAAGCAGAACCAGATAAATGAATTCTACTTTATTGCAAAGCTACATTATCAGAATCGAGCAAGTCTGAAAGAGCAATCCTATTTTTATAGCCTGAAAACTTAGGGAAGCCTTTTCTGAGCCTCTTTCTCCATCCAATTGCATTATCCAATTGCAGACACTCTTACACTCTAATCTGAACATTCCCTAGGTAGCATCTCTACATCCTTCTCCCAAGGTCTTTCCCATATTCCTTTTCAGCTAATGAATATATTGAATACTGATATTGTTAAATAGAGTAAAATTGAGCAACTTCTTTTCTTTCATATTGTAACTTCTTCAGGGAACATTATTTTATCTTTTAATATGAAGTCATTTCAGGGAACATTGTTTTATCTACAAAACTTATCATATGAAGAAATATCTTTATTCCAATACTTTTCAAAAGTATTTATTCCAATACTTTAAAAAGCATTGGAATAGATATTTTTAAAAGTATTTTTTCACTGATTTCCAGAATATTAACAAAGAAGGAACTATCCTAACCTAAGAAGAGAAATTGGCCTAGAGTTAGACCAAGGATTTCTAACCAAAAGGGCTCGTTTTAGGATAGTCTTCCCCCTTTTACATCTTGAGGAGAAATGTGGTGGTTGCTTATTCAGCCAGGTTGAAGGTTTATCCGAATTTACAGATATAATTCAGTTCTTCCAGCAACCAATAAACAAACCACAAAAGGGGTTTATGGCATGTTGAATTGGACCCGGAAGTTAACTGTCAGCCAATGCAGCTGCCAATATATTGGTGTTATTCTGTATCCCTGGTGTATTTTGTACCAGCTGTAGCTTCTAGATTGCCTTCTGTGACTATAGTCTGATAAAGAACATCATTATCCCAGTGTTTTCCTTGTTCCAACCATTTGGTCAGAATGTTTACACAATAACGGCTATTTGACTGAGCTTTAGCATTTTAAACAATTTCTTCCCAGTCTTGCCTTCTCCAAATAGTATTGAGAGAAAAAGTGTGCAAGATTCTTTTGAAAATCTGAAATTTGGAGTTACAAAAAAGGATACAAATAAATAAAATAGACTTCAGCATCAGGGAGAAAATTTCACTCTTATTTGACATATTTTGCATCCATTGACCACATGGGAATTATTATTATTTTTTTATAAACAAAATTTTATTTTTTAGACAAACATACACAAAGACAACATAAAAGCATCAAAACATCTTCCACTTACATCCATACGGTGTGTTGGTTGGTTACAAATTGTTTTGTGCAACCTCTCCATAGTCTTCACTTACAATTACTTGTATATATAATCATATTATCAATTAAATATTCCTAAATACATTATTATCATTGTTAATCAATCATTTGACTATACTATTATCCATTCATGTTATGTGAGATATTTCATATTTTTAAATTGATTTATCTTATAACAATTCATATTATCATCCTAAGTCCAGTGGGAATGAATTTTTAATTCCCTCAAAGCAACCCATAATGGGATTGGAATTAATTTCAGGTTTAAAATCTTCTCTTACCAAAACACATGTTTTGGACAAGAATTATTCATTGTATTTCAGAGATAGCAGGGAGAAAACAGAAGGGAAATCTGAATAAGAAGAAAAACCAGAGGATGCAGTCCAGACCCTTGAATCAGCAACAAGTGCTCAGCACGTTTTCTTTTCTTTTTTAAAGTCAATATGACATAATGCTTTGTTGACAAGGCTGCTACCTACTTTCCTGTAGGCTGCTACCATTTGTCTTCATTTTCTACCTAGTGGGAAGCATTTTATGAATGCTTTAAACAAAATAGAAAATATTTTGATTTGTTTTGTGGAGGCTTCATTTTCTTTTAAAGGGAAATACAGGTAAATAGATGTAGCATTACATTATTGTTGGGGAATGCTCAGTTCTATGCTGCAGTTGTAATTCATAGTATAATCACATTTTTTGTTCAAATTAAAAATAGGTTGTAAGACAGTTGTATAGTAAAACTGTAGGGGAAAATTAACAAGCTGTTCAAAAATGTCAATTTGCCTTGACAGTGGTTGGGAGATAATTTTATCATTAAAACTCCATACAAGATAGAAGAATCATGTTTTCCTATTTTTGCTATTGCCTGTGATTTGAAAGAGTCATTTTCAAAAGAGATTCAGACAATGGAAAATGCTGATCACAAACTTACAGGAAGCTCACAGCAGGTTTCACATCACTTAAACATTTAGTTATTAAAGGCAACTAAAGTGGGCCACTAGCTAGAAATCCTTGAGGGAAATATGAAATATGAGGAATTCACAATTATTAAAGGAACATGGTTGATTAGCTGAAATCCCTACACACTAGCAGTTTCTTCCTTTATTTAACCAACTTAATAATATTTATTTTTATTTTATTTATTTATTTTGGCAAACAATTATAAGATAACAGGTATAAGTATAAACATAGTTATGGATACCTGAAATGGATACATATCAAAAAAAATAAAAGAAATAAAGATAAAAAAGAAACAATAGGACAGGGACGGTAGGCACGTTGGTGCGCTTATGAACGCCCCATACAGACCTCTTAGGAAAGGGGTGAGGACAATAGTAGACAGTCCAAGGTTAAAGTTTTTGGGTTTGAGGAAGAAATCACAGAGTCAGGTAGAGTATTCCAGACATTTACCACTCTGTTGCTGAAGCCGTATTTCCTGCAATCAAGTTTGGTGCGGTTTACCTTGAGTTTGTATCTATTGTGTGCTCTTGTATTGTTATGGTTGAAGCTGAACAACGTGGTACAACGTGCTCTCATAAGTTGTGGGAGTACCATCACTTGAGACTTTCAAGAAGAGATTGGACTGCCATTTGTCAGAAATGGTGTAGGGTCTCTCACTTGGGCGGGGGGGTTGGACTAGATGACCTACAAGGTCCCTTCCAACTCTGATTATCTGTTATCTGTTAAGGTATTCTGCTTCAAGTAGAGGAGTGGAGAACTCTTCTTGTTAAATATTTCTGGACTTTCTCAACTGTGTTAATATCAGATATGTAATGCGGGTTCCAGACTGATGAGCTGTATTCAAGTATTGGTCTAGCAAATGTTTTTTGCTCTCGTTACTAGTGTGATATTACCAGAGAAAAAGCTACATAGGATTAGGTTAACTACTCTTAATGCCTTTTTGGCTATGTAGTTACAGTGGGCTCTAGCACTTAGATAATTAGAGATGAGAACTTCAAGGTCCTTGACAGAGTTTGGATCATCAACAAGGTCTTGACTATTCAGCTTGTATTTTATTTTCTGGGGTTTTTTTTGCCAATCTATAAGACAGAGCATTTAGTTGTTAAGATTTGAAGTTGCCATTTGTTTGACCATTCTGGTACATAGTCGAGGTCTTTTTGAAGGGTAGCAGTATTGTCTGTGGTGTTGAGTAGCTTTACATCATCAGCGAAGAGAATGCAATTGCTCTTAATATAATCAAAGAGATCATTTATGTAGAGTATGAAAAGACTTGGTCCTAGAACACTGCCTTGGGGGACACCATTGTTGACAGGTACAGAATTTGATAGGACTTTTCCAGTTTTGACCATTTGTTGTCTGTTTGACAGGAATGCTTCTATCCAGTTATGCAGTTTCAAGAGATACCATAAGATTTTAGTTTTAATAGTAGTTTGTCATGTACCATTGAATCAAAGGCTTTACAGAAGTCTATATAGATTGTGTCTATTATTTTGCCCTAACCGAGTTGTGTAGTCCAGATTTTTTTGCAGTGTAAGAGTTGCAATTACAGGATAGTTTTTTTCTGAAACCAAATTGTTTATTAGAGAGTAGATTGTTTGTCTCTAAGTGGAGGATAATGGATTGGTTTATAATTGATTCCATGACTTTACAGGTGATGCAGCATAAAGAGATTGGTCTGCAATTTTCAACTAGGCTGGAGTCTCCCTTTTTGAAGATGGGGATGACCATGGCTTGAGACCATAGTTTTGGCAAGGAGCTGGTCCTGAAAGATTTTTCAAAGATTATGCTTAGAGGTTCGGCTATGGCAGTAAATAGCTTTTTAAAGAAGTAGGCACATATTCCATCCAGTCCAATAGATAGAGATGGTTTTAGATTGTGCAGTGCTTTTTCAACAATGTCTTCTGTAAAATCAATATGTACTAGATTATTGTAGTTGTCTGTGGTTCGACTAGGAAATACTGGGCATGATCCATTGCTGTTTACAAATACTGAGCCAAAGAATGTGTTAAAGAGCTTGGCTTTAATAGTGTCGTTGTTGCAGTCGGCTATGAGGTTTGGCTATGGCAGTGGATATTAATGATCCTTGAGATCCTGACAAATATGCGAAGTACAATGTGACATGAAATTCTAAAATAAGACTAAGTTTTATTTGTTTGTTAATTGGCTCATTTTTAGAGAAATGCATTGCTTTCTCAGCCTATTTCTTCCTACTCACTTATCACATCCTTCCTTCTTCATCTCCAGCTGGCAAGCAACCTCCTACCAGCATCTTGTACTGAAAGAGGTTGGAGGCTTACCACATGGTTCAAAAGAGGAGAAGGGGAGGAGGGAGGGGGAGAGAGAGAGAGAGAGAGATTTTAACTTAGTAGTAACTTAGTGGTTTCCAACTAAGACAAAATCACACTTTATTTTTGTAAAGCAGTCTGCTTTTGTTGACAATCATCATAATGCCTAATTTCTTAGCAAAGCACCATCCTTTAACACTGTCATTTTAATTAAACTGCACAGTTTTCATGATCTGGATCCTTAATCAGTTACCAGAAGCTGTGAATAGCATCTGTTGGTTCTTTATAATAGGGACTGAGATTTTCAGTTAAAAATAATTCTGAATTATTGATAAACTATTTATAAGTGTTAGTTTGCTTTCCCAGTAGAAGCCTCACTTCACAATTAACTCCTGTTTCTTTTCCTTCCAGGGTCTTTCTCTGCCTCCTGTTCAATTATCAGAATCATAACTCACAACATTTTCCCTTCTTCAAGTGACGAAATTCGGTTTTGCTGCTTTACTGGAATTAACCCTCAGAGCTTTCTGCTGGTCCTGATTGTGTCCCATCTGTTTTAACTCTCTAGGATCAACTTGTTGAATACAGTTCCAAAGCATCCAATTTGATTTCAGCTTTATATCCTGAATACAATTCTGGCAAAGGATGGTCTCTATGATAATGATCAAATTGCTATTTGAAGGTTGGTGTTGAGTCTCTGATACATAGACTTGCTTTCAAATTTGGAAAGGAAATTCATTGCTATCGATTCCATAATCTTCAAGCTGGGCCACACTTAATAACCTAGATAAGAGTTATTCTGTCACTATGATTGTATCTTCCTGTGTTAGAATTTATTTTGTAATTTGAATTGCTCCATCATTTTTTGTATCACAGATTTTTTTAATATCTAGTAGTTTTATTTGGTATGTGAAATATATAAATATTTGTTATTAAACAAATATCCCATTCATCCAGTTAACAAAGTTACAATAATTTGGAATTGATCAGCTTCTAATATACAGAGCTATATTTAGTGACCCCAATTATGAGACACAGTTATTAACTGAAATTGTGGCTGGTTTCCTTTGGTTTACAAATCTGTGAATGTCATAAATATGAGGATTGATCACAAAATTGTGAATGTCATAAATATGAGGATTGATCACAAAGTTATTTTTTATCATGATTTCGATTGTAATCAGTTGCTATATAATGCAAGTGCTAAATGTGGACTACTGCATTCCACTTGTCTTTCTGTTTCTTAACTGTGAGAATCTTCAATATTAAAATTACATTCAGTTAATTAATCCTATTTTGGTGAATCATGTCAGTAAATTCCAAGTGTCATTTCTAATATTTTGTGATCTATTCCAGTAGTTTCAAGAACTGTACCTTATATATATATTATAATTGATAACTTCAAAGCAGTTTTCCTTGAAAGCATGCAGATTATACAGTAACATCAAAGAGTCAATAGAGCAAAATTGATTAGGGGAAAAGGCAAAGTCATACGCTGTATTCTGATTTAATACGAATATATTTTATATATTATTGATGGGTATAATGGTGGCTGATTGTAATATGAAAGAACCCATATTCTATTTCTCTACAAGTAATGTGCTGCAATACCTAGAGAAAGAGGTATCTTTATCTGTGATATTACCAATTAATCAGGATATCCATTATATTTATAAGCAATTAATGGCAGTAGATCTTTGCAGTCTCTAGATATCTGAAAGAATTGTCTGTAACATGAACTATTTATAATATTCAACTTTACAAATATCAGCTTTAATACTCTTCCATAATCTGTGTTGCATTTTATCAATGTAATTCTCTTTTTTTGAAGAAAAAAAAAAGAAGTTTTATTTTTCTGACAAAGTTCACAGCCTGATACAAATATTTGACTCAACCATGGCCACAGTATATATTTTCTAGATTGCCTTCATAAAAAAAAAAAATTCAGTACTTCTTCTCATGTCACAGTTGGAATAACAATCCTGTTACCGCAAATAATTTGTCCCTGTGACAATCTAAGTTTTCTTCTCCGCAAAGAATGGATTGATGGCAGTAGACATGCTGTGCACAAGTGATGACCAATCCTTTTCATAATGTTCAATGTTGCCTGTAGCTATGGATCAGAAATAGCAATCTGGGATATGTATAAAGAAAGCAATTTTAAAAAAGGTTGTGAGGCATATAAGGCTGTTTCCTAGTGACACTGGAAAATCCTTCTACCTGAAATGATTAAAAAAAAAAAAGAACAGAGAATTGGTGCACTGTGGACTAAAAAACAAATACTTAGTGAAAATGTGGGTAGCCCAAAGAGAAAAAAAAGATATTGTTCTTTTTTTTTATTCTACCTGGTTTCAAACGAGTGATGTTCTACATGACAGCTCACTGATATAACCACTAGGCTTTTGAGATTTCTTTTCCACCCCACTGCTTCTATTTTATAATAGCACCATAATGAGATGATAATGAGATATCTATTCTAGTCCAGTCACCTGCTTCAGCAGGTTTAGAAGGAAGGGAGTGTGTGTGTGTGTGTGTGTGTGTGTGTTTTCTCCTTGTAATTTACCAGTACATTTTGGTTTTGCCTTCTTCAGAATTGGCACTGTAATACACTGGGGAAAAGTAACTTTTTAGGGTGGAGATCTGGTCCAATGGATCCCGTTTAAAGCCTCAACAAAATGTGAGAGCTTCCTGATAGTCTTGACCATGTTTCGTTCACAAAACCTTTAATAAAAGCCAAAGATATTTCAATGTGCTGGCAAAGATGTTTCAATGTGGAAGAGGGCCTCAGTCTAAACTAGGCCTCATTTCAAACTGATGCATCAGGTATCTATCTATCTATCTATCTATCTATCTATCTATCCATCCATCCCTCCCTCCCTCCCTCCCTCCCAGACTGGCTTTGCTCTACTTTCCCAATGTGCCTGTAGGGCCGACGCTTCAAACAGATGGATGGATGGATAGAGAGACAGAGAGAGACAGGTAGGTAAGTAGGTAGGTAGGTAGGTAGATGATAGATAGATAGATAGATAGATAGATAGATAGATAGATCTATATTGGTAGATAGATAGGTAGGTATGTATGTAGACAGAAAGACAAACAGGCAGGCAGGCAGGTAGGTAAGTAGGCAGGCAGGCAGGCAGGCAGGCAGACCTTTTGGATACATGGATGGATGGATGGATGGATGGATGGATGGATGGATGGATGGATCGATGCCAAACTCAGAGAGGAACTATAAACTAGAGATATTTACACGCTTTGTTTCCAGCGTTCGCTAGTACGCAGGTCCATACTCTTATTCAGTTGTCACAGCTGCAGCCCATGAAGAGGATCAAGACCCCCTCCTCCAGAGGAGACCACTTCTCTCCCTTATCCTCTCCTCCCTGCGTGCCCTAGGATGGATAGGGAATGGGCCTGGGTCCTCCTCTGACTGCTCAGCCGGCCTCTGCCCTTCCCCAGCCTCCTCTACAATCTCCAGATCCACACTTCCACTCCCGGTCAGCTGTTCCTCCTCTCCCTCAGAGTCACTCTCCACCAGAGGCATGACACAGAGCTAGCAAAGAAACAACTACTCTGTATTAGCATTGTAGTTTTCTGGCTAATGTAACATTGCCATATGATAAATAAAGTAAAAAGGTCAACAATAAAACTAGCCATAGACATAGCCTAATTAGAAACGACTCCACTCCACACATATATACCTATCAAGTGAGATTGATTAATGAATTTTTCACTCCAGTATTATAAAACCACAGACACAGCTGTAAAGTACTTTCATAAATCAGCAGAAATGATTTCCTTCTGATAAGAATTGTTTGTGTAATATATGAACTTACCATAGCAACCAGTGGAATTCAGAAAGCTGTTCACAAAACTGTTCAATATAATTCCAAAAACTGCCATCTTGTGTGGAATGTAAGTCTTCATGTGCCATCCAGAGTTCATCAACCACTAGACTAAACCTTGCTGAGCAGCTGTCAACAGTTCAGCCACTTATAGATTTCCTGCCAATTTCCTGTCATGCAGAATTCATGTCATACTTACGAATTTCAAAGATTGGCAAACAATTGTAAAGTTTCTGTAGTACCTGAAGAGATGCAATAGCTATTTTGCCTTAATTTGGGCTACAAATATTTTTGTCAAGGGGCAAAAATATGTTACATAGAAAGAACACATTATTAATTGGGTCAGGTCATATTTTGATCACTTGAATCCTAATTGTATAATATTGGCATATTCACATAACCATATAACTCCGGTTCATTAGTGTGGATACAAATGCCTCCCATTTTCTCCTCAATCAGATTGGTTCTTCAAATAGATGGTGGCCTCTTTATAGTTAATTATGCCATGTGAATTTGGAGTGGTCATCATTTCAAATTAGAAATAAATTCTTATTAGTTTGAAATGTCAAGAGCAGTTTGGTGTAGCGGTTCAGGAATCAGGCTAGACTATGCTTTCTAGTCCTGCCTTGGCACAAAGCCAGATGGTTACTTTGGGTCAGTCATTTTCTTTTAGCCCTAGGAAGGGCTAAAGACATTCTGAAAAACTTTGCCCAGAAAAATAATTCAGTGAGTTGTCTAGGCAATCTCTGAAAATCTGGCAACAAATAACCAGATGTTTCAAATTCCAGTTTTAGCTATCACTAGAAGTTATAGTTATCCATGCAGAACAGCCAATTTTAAAATCTGCTGGGAACAGAATTAATGAGTAAATTGTTATGATAGTGTTAACTATGTAGAGGTTTTTAACAAAGTGAAGGACATAGAAATCCACCTGTACCTTTTGAAAGCATTATCATTCAGTTTGATAAAAGCAAATGTAATGTATAGTAGATGTTTGGGAGAAATTTTCATGGTTGCTCTTGTGAAATGTGGAGAAATTTCCAACCAATTTCTGATTGTCATTCAGTGCATAGATTGCAATCAGGAGTGTTTTCATATTATTGTCCATTATTTCCACCATTAATAATCTTCCATCATCATCTGTATGGATCAATTTCGCTGGGATAATATCTTTAATGTATAAAACCACTCCTCTTTTCTTGCATTGTGTCAAAGAAGTAAATATTTTCCCTAACCTTGGCTGTATCAACAGTTGTTCATGTTGCTTTTTAATATGTACTTCTTGTAGGCAGGTTATATCAAATTTTAATTTCTCTAATTTATGGAAAGTTTTCCTTCTTTTAACAGCTGAGTTAAGTCCATTTATGTTAATTGTAATCAGTTTTTTCTCTTCCATGATTATACTTTATAGGTATGTTTGGCAGCTCTCGTAGATCTTGGTTCACGTTGTTCTTTAACTTCCACCTTTCTGCCAACTGCACCTTCTTCTTTTTCAGTCGCTATTTGGCAGTCCTCTTGGAATTCAATTAGTGACATTTCTTTTTCTGTCTCCTCCTCTTTCCCTGCAAAGTATTCTGTATAAAATAATTCAGCTTTCTCAATTGAGTCAATTCTGTGTCTCTGTTCTTGCCATGTGAACATTAAACCTTCTGGAATCAGCCATCTATAATTCACCTGTTTTTTAAGTAGAATTTTAGTCAGAAATCAGTATTCTCTTCTCATCTCTCTCACTCTTCTGGGTACTTGTTTCAGGACCACAATCTCCTTATCTTTATATTTCAATGTTTTCTCTCTTGCCACCTGCAATATTTGCATTTTAATGGCTTTCTTTGTAAATCTGATGTGAATTTCTCCTGGTAAACTATTTCTCATTGCACATCTTGTGAAGACTCTAAAAACCTCATATATTCCATCCATCATCTTCTCTTTGGTTATTTCCAGAGCTTCAGCCAAGATTTCTATCATCTCAGCTAGATTTTGTCCCTTTTATTCCTCTATGTTTTGGAATCTGAGATAAAATTCTGATCTGTCCATCTCCCATCTCAGCAACCCCCTTTTATCTTGTTCAACCACAGTTAATCTGCTATCAGTATCTCCAATCTTCTTATCTCTTTGTTCATCTTCTTCATTTTTTTGGAATCTCTGGTCATACTTCATCTTCATTTGTTGGATGTTCTCCACCTTTTCATCAGTTTTTCCTGTTCTTTGTTCAATGTTCTCTGTTCTCTTTTCAATATTCTCTGTTCTTGTTTGTATATTTTGAATTCCTTGCATAATCATTTGCAGCATCACCTTTTCCTGTTCTTGTTCTTGTTGTAACATTGTCTGTATTGAGCGTTGTCCTCCAGATGGTGAAGAGGAAGAAGTAGAAGTTGAAGAACCAGCCGCTATTAGTTTCCTGCTCATTTCAGACAATTCAAAATCTTCAGGTTCTTCTAGACCTTAATCCACTTGTGAAATAACCAATTGTAATTCCAAGTAAAAATAGTGGGGGGAAAAGAAGCAAATAAATAAATAAAAATTCTTCAGATTCTTGTATACCTTAATCCAATTGATTAGTTAAATAGCAATAAAAACTCAAAAAAGGAAGAAAAAACCATAAACAGAAAAGGGAAAAAATTGTTAAATCTCGCAGGAGGCAGAAAAATAGAAAGTAAAAAACTAAAGAAGAAAAAAAAGAAGTTCTTCAGGTTCTTTAACACCTTAATCCAATTAAAAAGTCTCAGGTATGAAAAGGTATATAAAAAAAAGAAAGCCACAAAAAAACCAATATGGAAAGTAAATTTAAAAATACAGGGGAGGGAGAGAGAAAAAAGAAAAAAGACTACTCCCTTAAAAAAAAAGAAGGAAAACATTAATACTAAGACTTTTCCTTTAAAATAAAATGCAAAAGGAAAAATTAGGCTTCAAAAACAAAAAGAAAGACAAAAACAAGCCAAAGATCCAAATAGCTATTACAAATAATAAACTAATAAGGAGTGGGTTTGTTAAAGTAAGGAATAGCCCAGCTTAAAAAAGAGAAAAAGAACACACTGCACCTATTCAGTTATCCAAGGCTTTTGTTGAGTTTCATATCTCTCTTCTCTAGAGTCTTATCATCTTTCTTCTGTATACTTCAACACTAGACTCCAACTACTGATAGAAACCCAGAAGAGCACCTGCAATAATACTCTCCCATGCTCTTCCCTCTATCTTATCAGACAGGCTCAAAGTCCTTGAAAAGAAGTCTGAATTCTTTCTCAGCTTTGTCTGGTCAAAAGAGAAAAAAAGAGAAAGAATATTTCTAAGCCTCTAGTTGGCAGTGTTACAAAATTTCCTCTGTTTTTACTTTCCCCCTCCTTTTCCAAACAAATTATTATAAAAATTAATTAAAAAGGGAAAAGGGTTTAGAAAAAAAAAAGCTAAAAGGGAATCTCTAGCCTAAAATATTATAAAAACAAAAAGGAGAAGAGACAAAAAAGAAAAAATAAGGTAGAAAAAAAAGACCAGTCCAATTCAAAGTAAAAAAATCATATATGAAGATTCCAGCAAAAAAAGAAAAAAATAATTTGACTTCCCATTTAAAATCACTGCTTAATCATTTCTGTCTAAGATTTTACAGATTCTTTCTTTTCCTTAGGGTGTCCTTTTAAATCTTAAAGTAAAAAGAAAATTCTCACCAAACTGTTACGCTTTCTCTTTCTGTTCTCTTTCGTTTCAGAGCTGTCCCAACTTCAGAAACTTTAATTGCTGTCTCTTTGCCGCTAGAAAAAAGAGCTTCTCCTGGATCTAACAGGGACTTTGCAGTATCCCTGAGATCAACAGGATGCACTCTTTACATTCACCATCTCTTCCGGACGGTTTAGATCCATTTGGACCGCCCAGGAGCAAAGATATCAGCAGCGATCTCAGATCTTTAAGATTACATGCCGTATCGTCGTGACGCCAGCTCCGCCCCCCCTGAAATTTCCAACCAATTTCTCTGACACAAACATGGTTGAGAATATCTAGGAACCAACTGTATTTAGCACCATGTGTCAAATGAACATGCATTTGAACCACACTTTTTGACTTTGATTGAATGCAAAGTGTAAAGCCATTAGGAGTCATTAAATAAAACTGCATTTTGTGACATTGAGTTTTATCCAAAATCCATATTAAATAAACTATGACTTATCAGAAGTATGAATATTTATTTATTTATCAATGACATGCCAAACAGATGCTTATATAGAAAGACAGACTGGTGAGAGATTATGCTGCCTTTGGACATTGTGGGAAAGTTTAGCATGTCTAGTAACAATAACAAATTACATAAATGTTCAGGATTTCCATATCCATATGCAAAATGAGCTTTGGTTGAACATGAAAATGAATTATGATGTATTTTTATAATTAACCTACCTTCACTACCGCTAAGCTATCATAACGCTTGCATAATGTTTAATCACAGTTTAATATTCCTTATTCATTTCTTGAAACTGACCATGTTTAAGACCAATGGTTTTTTAAATTAAATCTGCTTTGTAGTTAAGATTAATTATGTTTGGGAGATAATGAGGTTAACTGTAAATGGAAGAAAAAAAACTATTTTCTTTGCTGCTATGCTGGAAAAAGAAGAAAAAGCTGATGATGGAGATTCATTTAGGTAACTCCTACCAACATTTAGCTTTATAATCAACCACTGTCATTCTGTTCATTTCCTGTATTTTACAGTAAGATTCACAGCAACAAAAACATATACAGGTATTTTACTTTTACTTTGATGTAATGACAAAGGATTCTTGTTTTTCAAGATTATCTCATGTCCTGCCCTCATGCTATAATTTGAGGAACCAATGGTGATATGAAATATAAGAATCACTTTAATTTGAATACAAATTTCTTAACCACTGGATTGTATATCTCATTTCTCTCCTACCATAGCACTTCCATAACTTCTCATGCCCCAGCATATAACTTTTATATACTGTTATTGCTCTCTAGCCTCATCTAGTGGCTGGAGGGAAAAATACCAATTATATTGTACCCAACCTCTTTCCCATCAGCCCACAATCTCAAACTGGGAAACCAGATTCCATTTACTTTAGCTTTTAGATAATACAGAACCACAAGAAGAATCCATCTTAATCTATGGCACATGGTCATCCAAGGACAAACCCATATCCCACACACAGAGCATAACTGATGAGATTTAAATTGCTTGTATTTATTAATTGTTATGTTCAGCAGTAACCCAATATCACTTTTCTTGTAGTTGGTTCTCATTGTATGTATCCATATGTCCCCCAGTTTTACCATATTCTGTTCTTTCAATAAGGCATTCAGATCTACATAAACAGTTTGTTTTATTGGAGGATCTGTGGGTTTAGCTGCATGTTGAGCTGCACAGATTAATGTGGAGGAGGACAGAACACCTTGCCTCATTTTTTGTGAAGCTACTGTACCTTCATTTTCCTTAGTAGAGACCCAAAGCTTCATGAAGGACATGTATCAGAATAGGTGGTTTAGATTTAATCACTGTATCTCAATGGCAGAAAATATGTCTTGATTTCTCCTAATCCGCTCTGGGATAAATTCATTCAGCTGCAGATGTAGTGCACTGTTATTTATAAAATTCAATGTTGTTTTGGATATATTCAAGGTATTTGAGCTTGAATCTAAATTTGGCACACTGCCAAAGGCTTTCCACCGGTGTCCTAAATTTTAATTAAAAGAAAAAATACTAAGGGAAAGAAATTTGAAACTGTCCTGGTTTTGGATTTACCTAAGATTATTACTTTTTGAGAAAAACAAAAGTTTAATATTTAATCCTAAAGCTAGTTTCATCATCTTCTTATCGACTCTCCCAAGCTTTTCTGAAACACAATTCCCTTTCAATTAATGAACTTTTGTCATAAACTTATTATATATATTATGTTTATAAACTTTCAATTAATGAACTTTTGTCATATACACAACATACTTGATAGCTTTGCAAGAGGGGGATTTTGTTATTAATTTTCTTTTTTTTTTAATGATTGGTTTTACTTTATTGCTGGAAGTATTCCTGAGTTACCTTTGGGAATACAAATCACTCCCAAGAGGTTCAAACTTTCAGTTTTATATTCAGACCTGCATAGTAATGACATTATATAAATTTATAGGCTATGCTTTTTAAGCATTTTCATGAGTCTGAATAATATGAGCATACTAATATTCTGTTCATGGATTTTAGAAAACAAACACAGAGACATAAACAAACACAGAGATATAAACTACATTCACGAAAATAAATTAAAAATATAGCCCTAGCCATCCCATTTTTTAAAAAAAAATGGTTGAAAATAAACATTAAAAATATTGAATGTGGTGGACTTTGTTTAACATACATTTCAGTCCTTACATTTTACCTTATAAAAGATCATAAGAGAATACAAACATTTATATACATATATATACATCTATACATTTAGACCATTATAGATTTTATTCTTATATTTCATTTCTATATCACTTTAATTGTAATTTCAATTTTATGAACTTCCTTTCATGTCCCTCCATTTGTAGAATTTGTTCCATACTTTATAATATTCTAATTTATCTTGATCTTTCAATTCTAGTATTAAACTATCTAGTTTAGTGCATTGAAAAATCTTTTCTATTATAGTGTCATCATTTGGAATTTCTTTTGTTTTTCAAGTTTGAGCAAAGAGTATTCTTGCTGCTGTAATTACATGTATAATTAAGTGTCTGCTTTACTAAGGTTCTTTTTTATTATTTCTAATAAAAATGTCTCTGGTATATAGCTAATTTTTAGTCCCAACATTTCCTCTAACCATAATCAAATTTTATTCCAGAACACCTGTATTTTTTTGTAGGCCCACCACATATTTTATATTTTATAGGTGGCATCTACCACCGGCCAGATTAGCAAAAATGTATGGTACTCAGTCATCCATTCTTTTGAGCATTTCCAACATATGGCTTAGCCTTGGTTGTATCATGCAGTTTTATTAATTAGACTTATGGTATCCAGGCCAAGGAATGATGGCTAAATGGCTGCAAACAGAAACAGAAAATTCTAAGGTTTTGCTTTATCAATAAGATTTTTATAGTCCAGATCCTAATTTGTATGATGTGTAAAAATAAAAATAAATTATATTGTATAGCTTGTTCATCTCATTTAATTAGTATAGAGCAGAGGTGGTATTCAGCAGGTTCTGACCAGGTCTGGAGAACCGGTAGCAGAAATTTTGAATAGTTTGGAGAACTGGCAAATACCACCGCTCACTGTCCCTGTCCCCATCTATTCTCTGCCTCCCAAGTCCCAGCTGATTGGCTGGGTCTTCTTTTGTTGCCCTGCACAAGAGAACAGAGCTGGAAAGCAGGTTAGTGGGGTGGGGAAGGAATGGGATTTTGCAGTAACCTTCCCCTGTCACACCCACCAAGCCATGCCCAGAGAACCAGTAGTAAAAAATTTTGACTCCCACCACTGGTACAGTGAATTAATTATAACAAACACTATCCTCAGATTTAGTCCACCTTTGTGGAGCTGTATCTTTGGGCGTGGAAAAATCTCTCAAATATTTCCAGAGGAACACCATTTGAGGCTCAAGAAAACAATCCTTAATTCTTTACTTAATTGTGTTTGAAAATAAATAAAGCAATTTCATGTCCTTTAGCGATGTATTTCATTTGGTCTTATCCAAATAAATGTTTATGGTTTCTTCATAAGAAAAGTTAGTGCAGCAACAGCTAAAACTCTTTCTCTTCAGCAAACAATATCTTCAACTGACACAAACTCCAATTATAGACTCAAGAAGAATAGTGTGTGCATGGCAAAAATACCAAGTTCTTCATATTGGAACTATTTACTGACAAGCTTGTGCTAGCTTTGTTTTCACACTGATAACGTTCAGCTAAGGAGGTGTTCAGCATAACAGAAAGATACAAGAAAGGGCTATAAATTCAATTTTATATCTCACAACTGCTAAGTTGCTCCGGGTAGTATGATTGCAAAAGATTCAAGTGAGAAATGAATCCAAAACAACAAAAACACCTCCCCCCCCCCCAAAAAAATAAAACCCCACCACGTTATTTTAAGGACTCTATTGGAAAGTACAAGTAGAAGAGACTTTTGTTTTTTAGTTCATGGGTAACCTCATTTGTACTTCCAAAACCATTATTTGAACTTAAATTCAGATGCATTAACCAGTCTGTAACTGGGTGATACGTACAGTTAGTCCTCAGTTTACAACCATACTAGAACCCAAAATTTCTGTTGCTAAGTAAGACATGTATTAAGTGAATTTTGCCCCATTTTATGACATGTCTTGCCACAATTGTTAAATGAATCACCGCGATTGTTAAGTTAGTAGCACGTTTGCTAAATAAATCTGACTTCTGCATTGACTTTGCTTGTGAGAAGGTCGCAAAAGAAGATCATATGATTCTGGGACTCTACAATTGTCATAAATATGAATCCATTTCCAAGCATCTGAATTTTGATCACAAGACCATGGAGCTGCTGCAACGGTCATAAGTGTGAGAAATGGTTATAAGTCACTTTTTCAGTGATGTAACTTTGAACAGTCACCAAGTGAATTGTTGTAAGTCAAGAACTATCTGTATATAACATGCATTCAGTTGCTAGTTCATGAACATGCTCAATGTTCTAAATTCACAATCACAGACATGAAAATCCACATAGGTTTTTGGCTGCAACTTTCCAATTAAATTTGGTATTCATTTTGTACTCTTTACAAACATTTGTGTGTGTTTTAGTGTGCAACATACACATGTATATACTGTATATATGGCCTCTACATTCATTCACCTCATTATAGATTCTGTTTTTCTGGCTCAGAACATTTTTCTTGAAGAAATCTGGCTGTGTTTCCCACATTGAGGCAGAAGAATTGTAGCACCTGCTATCTTATGCACAGATTATTTCCATAATAAGCCTTACACACTGAATGTCTTTAAGTGTTTTTTAAAATTAGTTATACAACTATATGAGAATATTGTTTTCCAATATCCACATAAGCATATTTAACAAAATTTCCATGCACCTATCTCAGGAAACATTAGTCTGACACATGTCCATTACAAGTCCAAACTATGTTTCTAGTGGTCATTGCATTGGTTTCAAGATAAAACTTTAGTATCGTTTCGTGAATCTATTCAAATATCAGTGTTATGCTGTCCACAGTACAATATCTGAATTGCAAGCCAACACCACTAGAGGGATAAGAAAATATAAAATACCAACTCTTGTTACTGGTCATACAGAGCCTTGAAGCTGAAATATGGTATTCTTAACACTGGGAAATTTACAATTTTTTTATATTTTTTCACCATTCTGGCTTATTTCATTGCCATCAATGATAATGCTTCTGCACCTGTTTAAAAATAAGCTGTTGCTATTTTTTTTAGCTATTGCTAAATTCCCCTTAAATTAATTTCGTTTGTAACCATTCTCAGCCACCGCTACCATGAGTTTCTTGTCTCTTCGGAACTTGTTCTTCCTCTGGAAATCTGTGGAGACTAGATCAATCATCATTTTGTCTCACTCTTTGATTCTTTGAAATATTCAGAACTTATACTTTTTAGCATTCTGAGACTGTCTATGTTCATCTTTGCTTATTAGCAATTTTCTCCTTCTTCCTTCAATATCAACTACTTCCTATCAACTCCTGGGCCCCTTTTAATTTACTGTCTCTCATCTCCATCCACACACACACACACATACATACACACACACACTAAAAAAATGTATTTGTTTTTTCGCCTCTCAGTTCTCAAATTAATAGTCACAAATGTATGTCAGAAAAATCATGTAGTCTGCATAATGTCTGTCTTCAATCTGTTATAATTTCCAGAAATCCTGAATATGGGATTTCTTAAATGTAAATTCATCTAGGGCTGGAGTGAAGGGAAATGACTTAATTAATAACTTGTTAATAATAACCATGTATACAAAAATGACAAAGATATTTAATTTTGATTAACAGTGTTCAGAAAAAAAAAACTATCCTGTAATCTGCAACTCTAACACTGCAAAAACATATGGACTACACAACTCAATCAGGGCAAAACAATAGACGCAATCTAAATAGACTTCTGTAAAGCCTTTGATTCAGTGGTACATGACAAACTATTCCTAAAACTAAAATCTTATGGTATGTCTGGACAACTGCATAACTGAATAGAAGCATTCCTGTCAAACAGACAACAAATGGTCAAAATTGGAAACATCCTATCAAATTCTGTACCTGTCAATAGTGGTGTCCCCCAAGGCAGTGTTCTAGGACCAACTCTCTTCATACTCTAGATAAATGACCTCTGTGATCATATCAAGAGCAACTGCGTTCTCTTCACTGATAATGTAAAGCTGTTCAATACCACAGACAATACTGCTACCCTTCAAAAAGATCTTGACTATTTATCAGAATGGTCAAACAAATGGCAACTTCAAATCTCAACAAATAAATGCTCTGCCTTACATATTGGCAAAAAAAAAATCAGACAATAAAATACAAGCTAAATAGTCAAGACTGTGTTGATGAACCAAGCTCTGTAAAGGACCTTGGAATACTCATCTCTAATGATCTAAGGGCTAGAGTCCACTGTAACTACATAGACAAAAAGACATTAAGAGTTGTTAACCTAATCCTACGTAGCTTTTTCTCTGGTAATATCACACTATTAACTAGAGCATACAAAACATTTGCTAGACCAATACTCGAATACAGCTCATCAGTCTGGAACCCACATTACATATCTGATATTAACATAGTTGAGAAAGTCCAGAAATATTTCACAAGAAGAGTTCTCCACTCCTCTACTCGTAGAATCCCTTATGCCACCAGACTTGAAATTCTAGACCTAGAAAACCTTGAATTACGCTGTCTTCGGTCTGATCTAAGTATGGCATATAAAATCATACATTGCAATGACTTACCTGTCAATGGATACTTCAGCTTCAACCGTAACAACACAAGAGCACATAATAGATACAAACTCAAGGTTAACTGCACCAAACTTGATTGCAGGAAATACGACTTCAGCAACAGAGTAGTCAATGTCTGGAATACTCTACCTGACTCTGTGGTTTCTTCCCCAAACCCCAAAAACTTTAATCTTAGACTTTCTATTATTGACTTCACCCCTTTCCTAAGAGGTCTGTAGGGGGTGTGCATAAGCATACCAACATGCCTACCGTCCCTGTCCTATTGTTTCTTTTATTTTTCTTATATGTACCCATTTCATATATTCCTAACTATGTATAAACTTATAAAATAAATAAATAAAATCTTGTCCATTAGCAAGAGTTTGACTATTAGAAGGAAAACAAGAAAACAGAAAAACACACTCCACAGTTCTTACAAAGACAACTTCTATGAAGAAGCCTCAATGTCTCTTTCCAAAGAGCTACGACTAACATTGTAATTATTTCTAATCTGAAACTATAACAATTTCAAAACTGTCTTTTCTCCTACATATCCCACCTCTAACATTTTTTATTTAACAGAATAAAATAAAAAATAAAAAAGAAGGTGGCAGAAGATAAAATAGAAAAAAAGTAAAGAAAGAAAAATAAGAATATAATAAAGAAAAAGAAAAAAGATATGAAAAAGATGTCTCAAGTATAGTTAGTTTTAGTAACATATCTCTTTCTCTTGAAATGCAAGAAATGATCTCTTCTTCCCACATTCAATCTCTTATCTGTGAACAAATCCAAAACCTCATTTCAGTCTTCATTAGCAAAAATCCATTAATTTCCAGAGATAACAACAAACCTATTTAAACCTTTATCAAATAATCCAACTTTATAATCCTTTCTTAAACGATCTTTATCTTTCATCCCTTCAAATAATGTTCTAGATTTTTATTTCTTTTCATTTTTTCTTTGTCCCTTCTCACAAAATTCTTCAAAGCTTTAACAAGCTTCTTTTGTAAATCCAATGTAGGAAAATTATCATTCTCTTTGTTATTTGTTTATTAAGAAATCAGCTGGTTTCTTTTGAATATTCAGTGTACCATCTTTTTTCATATCATTCTTGTAGTGATACTCAGTGTGTAGAATTTTAAATCCACCTTCAGATCACTCTGTGTCTTGTCTGGTAAAACTTGTGCCTCTTCCATGTCATCTTTTAAACACAGCCTACCTCTATAGGTACACCCTCGTGAAATAAATGTCTTGATTTTTGCTCAAAAGTATCTCTCAATATGGGTAATTAAAATATTTTGCTTCATTTTATATTCTTAAATCAAAGTTAAATGTTCTTCTTTTATTGTTACCTTTAATTTCTTCTATTTCCTTCCTTTTGCCATGATGATTTAAAAGAATTTTAAAAAAAACAGCATTTTTTAATGGGAAGTATTCTTATAATAGAATCTAAAATCTTATTTCATATCCATCTGGACCCTTTGCTCATTTTTTAGTTTTCCAAAATAAAGTACTAATTACTTTTTTGCTGCTTATTCTAACAACAACAGAAGAATTGTTAAACTTTAATAATAAACTTGCATTAAACTACAATTAAACTTGTATTTAAAACTTATTTCATTAAGATGTGAAGAAAAATCATCTGGTATTTTCATAACTGTCAATCCAAACGTTCAATTATGGCTTAAAATTAGCTGACAAGCATTTTCTGAACATGATTAAAACAGGAAGTATGCAATTCCAGTTACTTATTCTAGCATGTAAGATGGCTATTCCCTCATCTTCCAGTTCTCTAAACCCACCAGAGATCACTATCTTGGACATGTTTTAGTCAGTTGTCCTTTGCATTTTTCTGCTATTTATTTGCTAGACTTACTAACATGTATGTTTTCTTTTTCTGCCCTTTTCTGCTCTACTTTATTAAGCAGAATATATTTGTTGCTGGAGAAGGAAGCAGAGGTCATATAGTTTGTTGAATGGAAATGGAATGCATTTTAGTCAGTCTGCAACCTGCTGCTGAAGCCTGAATGAGGAATAGCAGTAATCAAATTTTGCTTATCAGTGTCAAAACACCTCTCTCCTGTCTGCTCTGTCACCTCTTGTTAGCTCTTGTGCTCTGCTTTTCCTTCCCTTATTATTCTCAGTTTTCTCTTTTTCTCACCAGCTTTGTTCTTCAGCTCTCCTTTCTTAACTTCATCATCATCATTTCTCTTCATTCTGCATCATTTTTCAAGCCTCTTCAGTCTTTTCTTGCCCCTTCTTCCACCTTTTACAAATGTCTAATTTGTTCTTCCTTAAAGTTAAAAAAGGAATTCTATTCATCAATTTATTTATTTACTTATGGAGTGCCATTCATAGCATACTCTTAAATGTTGTTGTGACCCTGAGCATAGCAAAAAATCTATATCTTGATGTACCAAGATAGGTGTTATAATAAATGGATATGATACTTATTGCAAATGAGGAATACAGTTGGAGACTAGTCTATGTGGATTACTTGTAAAACTCTGATTTTAAGATGGAAAAAGCCACAATTGATATGGAACATTTTTTTGTAATTCAAAGCATCAAGCTGGCATATAACTTCTGGTAAAGCATAACAAGCATAAAGCATTCTGATTAACAATACTGAAATGAATACAGTTATGTGTCATTTTTAGAAGTACAATATAATTAACATAATGGAGGTTTGACCTGAAACATGAATGAGAAATGTCTACAGCATAAAAATTACATAAACAGGGTCAACCAAAAGTTACAATCATTTGTTCTGATTGCTCATGGCAGATCAATGAATATTGAATGAAATATGTCCCCATTTATTGCTTATTTTAAATAATTAATGAGAAAAAGAAATAGGCACAAGGTGTTTATTAAATATTATTGAGCTGACTTGATTAATGTCCATTATTTTAAACTCTTTTTAGTGGAGCCTTTGATGTGTCTTCTCTAGAAATAGATTTCTATCTTCAAACACCTTTCCTTGTGACACAGCCAGGTGACAGGTCTATAATAGAAGTTCCCATGTTCCTATTCAGCAAATTCTTCTTGTGATAGTTGATAATCTTTAAGACAGAACCAGGCTTTGTATAAGGAGCACTAAATGTGCTCCTATGTGATGTCAACACTTATTAGACGTATAAAGATAAACCATGATTTAATTCAAGCTGAATATTCAAGATCCAAAGAGCATGATTAAATTCAAGGCCATGCTGGATTTGAATTATTTTCAAAGTTTATTATAGGTTATCTAAAAGAAACATCAAAACACTTGTAGCTCTTTGGGGATTTTTGTTAGAATGGGATAAAATGGTAAAAATATCAAATCTTAGAGGAAAATAACTGCCATGTTGAGCTACATGTTTTCAAGGGGTTCATTGAAATAAAATCTTGAAATAATCTCTCAGCATCTCCTTTATTGCAAGGAAAATATTCATGAGAAAAAGATAGGCAACAGTCTTCAATTGTGCTAAAATTGTGCTATGCAAATACAGCACAATTATATGCAAATTAAATTCAGTATAGTCTACAAACCATTTAAAAAGAAAGCTCTTACTTTGGAATGTCAGGACTGGCAAAACATTGAATAATTATTAATAAGCTGATATCCTTCCTTGCTTCTGATTGATGTGTTTTCAGCCATGCTATGACAATTTTCATAGTAATCAATAAGCTTGGTCCTACATATGCTGTACTTAGTTTTGTCATAATTGTGTTGTGCTGGTAATACTGAACAGCAAGTGTAGGATTGAGGAATACTAGTTTGGAGTCCAGCTTTATCCATGGAACTCGCTAGAAAACTTTAGATTGACCACTGTCTCTGACCTAAGTTTATTTTATCTAGTTGGGGTTGGGGGGAAAAAATGGAGGAAGGAATTCTATGTACTGAATTTTGAAATAAGAATTGAATTATAAACCTAATAATAATAGTCTGTTATTTATTTCCATAAAAACACCAAGTTATTAAAATGACACAGTGAAACACAATACTGCAGAAATAAACAGGACATATACAAAAAAGATTGGCACAGAAAAAGTGGCATTTGTAGCCTTGCCCATCTACCATTTTTTAAAAAGGTGAAAGTTTGGGGCAACATCTAAATATTTCAACCATGGTCAGCCTGGACTCTATGAAGTCATTAAATCTCCTCAGGAGTTCAAAGTAAAGTTTGGTTATGAATTGAACTACTCAGCTTTGAGCCCATATCCAGAGTGCTGAAGTGGATCCCCAGGAACATTGGCAGGATCAGCGCAAGAGTGAGTCATGTTTGTTGCAAAACTAAGTGTCAGCCCTTTGAAGTAGGCCAGGTCAAGAAATGGATACAGCAGGATTCTAGACATGCTACTTTATTATGGTAAGGTTATATTAGCAAAATTTAGAAAAGCTGTCCAAAACCTTGACTGCCTGTTCTTAAGGAGGAAATATCTCAAATTAATTTCTTTCTCCTGGTCTTCTTTCCAGGACTAAGAAATTATTTTTCTTAGTTTTCTTTCTTAACTGAGATTTGTTTGTTTGTTTGTTTAATTGGCCATCTCAAGGCCAGATCTAAATTCCTTTATATTAAGATTGTGGCCCTATTGAGAAGCTGAAACCTGATAAAATATTGACAATATTGAATTTGCATCTAAAGAGACAGAAATCAAATTTAACATGATGGAATTCATAAGCCAATGACTCCTTTTTGTGACATATCATGCCATTCAGACTTACCTCACCATTTCCCATATAAGGATATGATTTGGCCCCTTCTACAGAGTATTGTTCATAACAACCTCAGAACTGAAATATCATCAAATCTGGTAAAATACCTGAAAGATTACAAAATGCTTTGAGTAGGTCCCTGCTTTGATTAATGAATCTGCTTCAGTGATTTGATTGAAGCTTCATTAAATCAGACCACACCTTTCATGCTTTGCACAGTTGTAATGCTTTCATCAAGCCTTAGGAAATTGAAAAGGACAATTCTGTGGCACTTAAAATTTCTGGAATTGTACTGGAGTATTAATTCCAACAGCCTGTAAGAACTATTCCTGTTTTATTATAATGTGAAGTCTCATTGCTACAAGATGGGAGGACAAGCTGACTTTTGAATAGAAGATAAAAGATAAAAGGATATAACAAAGAAAAAGAGATAAAAGAAATTTAGGGGGGTGGGGTTTGCCTGCTTGTTCTTTTGTGCAGCTTTTGTTTCACAGCTTTGGGGAATCTATTATTCCACTTGCTTTGTTTTGGATTACCTAACTGATTTGCCTGTTTTGTTTGGCGCATATAATAGGAGGACTGAATTCACATTGACTAAACAATACTTTCAGCTGGAGTTTCCATCTGTCAGAGTAAGGCTTCAGGGCAGGCCTTTGAAAATCTTTAGAAGGCACATCAAGGACACACATAGGTTTTTGTTCAGATAAGTTCTTTATCCATATGACAGTATCACCTGAACAAATGTCCAAGCAACAAAGCTTTTGCTTTTATCATTTAGGAGTTAGCAATGTCTGACTCACTGCTAATATGACTAAAGACCAGAAAACAGAAATGCTTAAATATTTTCTATTGTGAAATGTACATGAAATCTTTTTGCAGGCAGTCAGCTTTTCCTGTGTCTTTCTGCCTGCCTTTTAAGAATTTGCCATTTTTATCTTCCTTTGTGTCCTCATTTACAAAGCAATTTAGAGTGGATCCTTAATGTGATGTTGAGTATGGGCATAAATATCAAAATCGGTAAAATGAGGAGCCAATGATAAAATTACTATGACAACTTTTAAACTCAAGGTGAACAAGTTTAAGAACAATGAATTTGTACACCAAAGGAAACACGTCGAGTAAATGAAGTCAAGGGTTACTGTGGGATAATATGGGATAATGATGGTTGAGTCATTTCATTAGTTACTGCAATGGGAAGCTTCTTTTTTGTGTGACATTCAGAATATTCTCACCCTGCAGAACCTGTTACTTTTTAAAGTCCAATATAGCCTTTCAGCAGGTGACCTATTACAGTAGTTAGTGAAATATGCCTCTTTAGATCTTTCTTCTTTGTTACCCCAGCAGTTATGGAATATATTAAATGCACAGCCCCAGGAGGCTTAATCAACACTATGACAGCAATGTACAGTTGCTCTGAGTTCGGCTTTTATCTATGGCAGCTTCCTTTTATTTTTTTAAAATCACAGTGTTCTCCTTCCAAACAGCTTGTTCCAATGGTGTGAAATATCACACCATCCTTTAAACTCTATCCTCTAGATTTCATTCCATAATCTCTGCCAAAAGAGGGGAAAGCAACCAATCAATCTCAGGATGCGATGTTCTATTGCACTGCAAGTTATGTGCAGGATTGCCTCATTTTAACTCCTACCTTCCAAGGGTGGAAGGATAATGGTGCTTTTCTGGGCTTTGTCTTTAGAAGATGAATTCCATGGGGAAAAGGATCTGCCTGACTATCCTGATCCTCTTTTGATGGTCTGTGGTTCACTTTTTATCATCTTTTTTTCCCTACAAGGGACACAATGGGGTTGATATAAGAAGGAAGAATGCTACATACAATGTGCTGTTTCTTTTAGTCTTTTGTGTGGGTCAAAAAATGGAGAGAAAACAATATATCATTTACAGAATTCAGCCTTACTTTAAATTCCAGAAGCGGCTTATTTGTGTGTCCATTCCACCATGCTGAGCATGCAGCAGCCATCAAAATGAAATCTTGTCTGAAATACTGAGCTGCATTCTGAAGGCAGCAGACAGCTCTATCCCTCAGAGGGAAAGTGAGATGCCTACACTAGGTTTTATACCAGATTGCTTTGTTTAGTTATCTAGGGGTAATTTTTTCTTGTTTTAACTGAGAACTTAAGCAAGGATCTGTTTTGACAACTGCTGTTCCCAGCAGTTCATGGTTCCATGATCCTACAGAACACGAGTGTCAAGCTCGCTGCATCATGTTGCCACCACGTGACATTTTGCAACATTTTTCCCATTCATGGAGAGAGGGTGTGAATGTCCTGAATGTGATACATCTGGCCCATGGGCCACCAGTTTGATAGTCCTGCTATAGAAGATCCTAGATCCTGTAACATTGGCTCAAAGGTTGCATATTGTGTCACACAATAGGTCAGGGCCACGCATACATTCATACCTCATACCCCATGGACATAATATCATTTACATTTCTATTATGCTTCATGCTACTTTCATGCCATAAATGCTCCATACATCATATAGACATGCATATTCCCACCTAATACCAGGGTTATTACACTCTGGTTGACTATATGAATATTTTTAAAGTAAGACAGAGAGAAAGACGGAGAGAATTCTTGTCGGTGTGAGAGGCTTTACTCTATCTTCATGTTAACTGAGATTGCAGTTTTCCTTGGTATATCTAGCAGAGAAGAAACGCAATCTGCTGCACTCTCCTGCCTACTCCACTCCTTGGTGTCATTGAAAAGAAGCTGTAAAACTTCTTTGAGAGTGTTTGCATCTATTTAAGGAGCTGCTCTAAGACTGGCTATGAAATTACCTCTCTGACCCTTTAACTTGATAGTCATATTAATCATAGAGAAGCTGCCAGAGCAGTTCCTGAAGGCACTGCCTTGACCCATGTGAAATACGATAGAGGCATAAATGAAATGATACAAAAATGCCATACTTGATTTTTTTTACACAAAGTACCAAAATTAATTAACTTTCTCCTAAAAATATTATGAGAATTGTAGGAAAAAATATGGTTGTGTCAATGGGCATTCTCAACTCCATTATTTGTAGTCAAACTTACAAGAGTTCCCATGGTTTTTGTTATTCAGTGGAAGCATTTTGAATTAATTAACCCACTCCTTTGCCCTTCATTTAAAAAATAAAATAAAATATGTTTCTATGTCCCTGCACTTCCACCAAGAATGCAGTTGCCTCAGCATTTGGATACACTTCTCTAGTATTTTATAGAATCCTTCCATGAGGGGGAGATGCTGTAAGAGATGGTCAACTGTTAAAATTCTTGATAAATGTTTTTTATCAGGGAAAATCTGAAAGTGTTCCCATAATGCCAGATAAATATGGAGTTGGTATTTGTTATTCCACTATCAAAGCTGACCCCAGCCAGAGCATAGAAAAACTGAAAGAAATAGTGCAAGATCAGAAGATATGGAGAAACCTGATCCATAGAATCATCAAAATTAAGACTTAACAACAACAACAACAAGTAGTAGTAGTAGTAGTAGTAGTAGTTGTTGTTGTTGTTGTTATTCATAGACTGGCAAATCCAGTGAGAACTTCTTGGTTACCCAGTTGAATTTAAGGCTTTTATGTAGGCAGGGCCTATAATGGGAGATGGGCAATTCCATCAATTAAAAAAAGAAATGCCTGCTGTCATTCATATTCACCTGAGCAAAGAACTTCTGGTTCTTCAGAGATAGACAAAAACCAGAAATTAAACATTTGAAAGGAAGTTTTGCACTTCACCAGGACAGAGGCTGGAAAAAAAGGTGACATAGATCTTTGTAACTATATTCTAGACAGTTTATAGTTCTAGGAATTTAGGTTGAGCAAGTTCACATTAAACTGAAAAGCAAAACTTACTTTAGCTTTAAATGTTAAATTTAGATAAGCCAATGCAGTGGTAGATCCTTTTAAAAGAAGTTGTTTTTGTGATTCCATAGCTATGGATTGTGCAACATTTTGTTTTGATTTTGCATCTCTATTGTTCATTAATTTATCATACCACCTCATGTCACCTTCCCACAGTGAATGATTGCCATCCAGGATTCCTTATTTATTGAAATATTTCTCTCCACAGCAATGGAAGGGAATCACAGGAAAAAAATGTTACTGGAAAAGTAATATTGCAATTTTTTTGTACCCAGGTAAGATTACTTCGTTTGCTCTTTTGGTTCCGTGTCCCTGTGAAGCCATCAACATTTTTTAAAGATACAATTATACAATATTTCATAATCACTAGAGATTTTGGAGAATGAATAAAAAAAGATTTCCACTTGACAACTAACAGGCTAAATGAGACAAGAGATATATTATAATGAAATGAATTAAAAGATTAGGGTAGGACTGGAAAGTGTAATGATATGGAATACTGTATCTATTCTTTTATGTATACTGAGAGTATTTGCACCAAGACAAATTCCTCGTGTGTCCAACCACACTTGGCCAATAAAGAATTCTATTCTATTCTATTCTATTCTATTCTATTCTATTCTATTCTATTCTACTGCATATTGTGTGAGAGGCTATTGCTACTGTATGTCATTTACCCATGTTAAATAAGCATTTAAGAATTTTGTTTTGAGACAACTATTGTGTCTGTTTCATTTTCATGAACCCATGTTACTGTTTCAATAGGGATGTCACTTACTGGAAAACATTTTCTTTTTACTGTTTTAAAGTGTAAGGCAGTTTCAAATTGGATTTTCACTTATTGTCATAATAAAGGCAATAGAGGCTTTCAATAAAATCCTGACAGATCCAGAAATGATGTTCCATCTGCTAGACTGTCACACAAGACATTCTTCTTCAAAAGCAGAACACTTCATGGGAGTCAATAAAACAATATGTGGAACTGAAATTCTGATTTGTGCTGCTTGATGACATGAGATCCTGAGCGCTACTTGCTATAATTTAGACAATGTGAATATATTTACTGAAAGAGAAGTGTGAAATGTTCTTGAACTTTGAATAATATTTATTTATAACAAAAATAAAGTTTGGTAGATCTCAGATTTTATTTTTGAAGGTGCCCAACTGTCAAATGTTGTATTTGATAATAGCAATTACAAATCCTTCACGTCCTGCTGTGCTACCTCAACAAATCTGGGAGTGGAAGGATTTGGGAGGGATGCATATGTTGAAAATATATTCTCTCAGTATGGGCATTGAAGGTGTAAAAGTCATTCCAGCTATACACCTAAAGCAATTAGACATCTATATTGGGCAGCAGTTGGAAGCATGACAGTGACAAAGGCATCATTTCATACCATACATGAGAAAGCAATGCTTACCAAGAAAGCTGCATGGATAGAGAGACAATATAATTTATGATATGATGCTGGATGATGAGCTACTTTCTTGGCAATATACTACTGATGAAAAGCGGAGGATTTTGGGGAGCATTGTGTTTTTGACATGGCTAGTTTAGTGCCTCTGAGATGTCCAGTTGCTGATGTTGCCATGCCAAAAAAGAAAAATTGAAGTTACAACAACAGTGGGGATCTGGAATATAAGAAAATTCAACAGGGTAAAAGATGAAAGGAATCATGTATTGACATCTGAAACATCAGCAAATTGAAATGCATTAGAATTGGGCATTTTGAATCAGAAAATCATATTGTATATTATCTAGCACATGAAAAACAAAGAATAGTATTGCTTTTTAGCCAGCATAGATTTGGCAAAGATGCTACTTGTGTATAATGCATTCAGTGACTGAATACTATTAATTAGACATTTCAGCAAGTCTTCAATATGATGGTTATCCCAATTTAACATTTAGACATTCATCTACTGATAGAGAAAAAGAGGAGATTGATGGGTTTTATTGACAGAACATGATCTTTCAAAGAGAACACCAGGAAGTCCTTTAAAGTCCTGAATCTCATTAGCAGGGAGCCAGAGGGACTGTGAAATGAAATAAAAGAAATTGTTAAGGATGGATGTGAAAACAGGGTTCCAAAGACCAAGAAACAGGAGGAAGCAAACCAGATGTCTGAACAAACAGTAGAAATTGCCAACCAGAGAAGAATAACCAAGACTCTTCTTAGGGTCTTAGGAAAGAACTGAACAAAGAACTTCAAAAAGACATTAGAAGAGACAAGAAATAGCATTACAATGACATGTATGAAGACATCAAAGGTGGAAATAAACAATAAGGAAGCTTTCCAAAATTTCTCTAAACTCAGAAAAGAGTTTCACCATCATTGTGCTTTTTCTTTACAGGTATTTGCTTTGTAGGCAATACTGTAAATGAATAATAAGCAACTCCTACTGGGTTTCAGTTTACAGAAATTACAATGTCAACACTTTTTAAAACTTATTTATTTTTTAATTTCTACCAAATTGTACAACTGAGGTTACTATTATGATAATATGCAAACATGAGGTTTAGTATTGCCGTCTTCAAGCATCTTTCCAGTGAATATATGCATCTCGGACTCAGATGCACCACTCTGCCATCACTTAATCACCCATTTTTAAATGAAATTGCATTATATTAAAAAAAAAAAAAAAACAGTTCCTGATCAGATAAATGTGAATCTAAAAATGAAAAACCCAAGAAACAAACACTATGATGATTTAGAGCGGAAGTGGGGAACTATGTCCCTTTTATGAACTGTGGACTTCAACTCCCAGAATTCCTCAGCCACCATGACTGGCTCAGGAATTCTGGGAGTTGAAGTCCACAAATCATAAAGGGGCCATAGTTCCCCAACTCTGGTTTAGAGGAATGTGAATTCTAAATCCTGTTTAGAGGAATGAGAACTCGCATATTGACAATTCAAGGAGCGGATTGGAACATCACCATGATCTAATGAAATGTAACCAATTAAAGCGTCTTCCACTAACAAAGCTCCTTCAAGCAATGCTTCCTCTTTAAAAAAAAAAAAAACAACCCAAACAACGTGGCTTTAAGGAAAAACCAAGGAACTTTTCACTACCAACCTTCATTATTTCATTATTTTACTACCTCCATTATTTCATTACCTCAAGACCTATTATTGATAGATAATGCTTTGTCTAAAATAATTGATTTATCATTTAATAGTATAATAATTCATTGTTAAATCACCACTAATTACTGATTTATTGATTGATAGTGATTTAATACTGTATAATTGATTATCTAGTTGATTGATTGATTGATTTTCTTAGTAATAAGTAACCTTACTATTGATTTGTTCTCTAACTCATCAATTAACTTATATTAATTACCAACATTCATTTAGTAACTGTCTACCTGTCATATTAATTTAACTATTGTAATTGTTTAGTGTACTATTGTCATTGACCATGCCAGCCAAAAACTCCAAACCCTTCACCAAACATCAACAAAAGAATAATATCTCTACCAATGACCTCCCAGAGGTCATTGCTTCAAATGTCTTGAAACCATCAATGAAAGCGAAAACAACATTAAATGCCACTTATGTGACAATCAAGCCCACCTTGCCTGCTTAAACGCAAACAAAAGCCTAGCTGATATGGTTAAAAATTCAGATACATTCTTTTATCTATGTCCATCATGTTCTCCAAAGTTAAACAAACTGAGTACCCTACCTGACAGAGTTGAAAGCATAGAATCATTCATGCACTCAACAGAAGAACGTTTACTAACATGTTTTGAAACAACTATACAAGCAAACCTAATCTCTCTTGAAAAAAAATACAGCACAGATAAGTGAATACCTATCAGCTCAAAATCAAATCCCAACTCAACAACCACAACCACAATTACTACCTCAACTACAATCACAACCAAAAATAACCACCAAACAGCCACAAATAATCACTATCCCATCAAATAATACCACAAATGATATCCCCTTACTCATCAGAGACATCATAGAACGTGATCATAAACGTCCATATGCCATTTTATTTGGTCTTGAAGACAACAACGAATCAGATTATATCATCAAAGTTTGCAACATCATAAGCAACTACAATACAACAAACATCTCCCCTGAAAATATCATTGAAATAACCAGAGATGGCCCTGAGTTCAAATACAATGATGGCTCGGTGGCCCCAAGATTTTGTAGAGTTGTTTGCAAAAATGAATCCAGCAAACAGATATTCATTCATACAATAAACACCATTGCTAAAAACAATACCACCCATAACAAACTTTGCTCATGACCAGACTTATCCATACTTCAAAGAATCCGCTCCTGTGAACTCCACACAGAACTCAAAAAATGTCTAGACAATGGAGAGAAGGAGCTATACATTGACTACTGTCCTGATTGTATCAAAAGTAAGTCACACAACCCACAACTCAATGTTACGGTATCTCTGGATACCTTCATAACTGGGTAGAAGCATTCGTGTCAAACAGGCAACAAATCAGAGGTGGTATTCAGCAGGTTCTTAGCAGTTCTGGAGAACTGGTAGCAGAAATTTTGAGTAGTTCAGAGAACCGGCAAATATCACCCCTGACTGAAGATTTTACAATATCCTTCCGCTGCCGTGCCCAGAGAACCGGTAGTAAAAAAAAAAATTGAATCCCACCACTGCAACAAATGGTCAAAATTGGGAGTGTGCTATCAAATCCGGTCCCTGTCAACAGTGGTGTCCCCCAAGGCAGCGTTCTAGGACCAACTTTTTTCATACGCTACATAAATTACCTCTGTAATCATGTTAAGAGCAACTGCTTTCTTTTCGCTGATGATGTAAAGCTATTCAACACCACCTACAATACTGCTACCCTTCAAAAAGACCTCGACTATGTATCAGAATGGCAACTTCAAATCTCAACAAATAAATGCTCTGTCTTACATATTGGCAAAAAAATCAGAAAATAAAATACAAGCTGAATAGTCAAGACTTTGTTGATGACCCAGACTTTGTCAAGGACCTTGCAGTACTCATCTCAAATGGTCTAAGTGCTAGAGCCCACTGTAATTACATAGCCAAAAAGGCATTAAGAGTTGTAAACCTAATCCTGCATAGCTTTTTCTCCGGTAATATCACACTACTAACAAGAGCATACAAAACATTTGCTAGACCAATACTTGAATACACCTCATCAGTCTGGAATCTGCATTATGTATCTGTTATTCATACAATTGAGAAAGTCCAGAAATATTTCACAAGAAGAGTTCTCCACTCCTCTACTCATAGCAGAATACCTTATGCCACCAGACTTAAAATTTTCAATTCCCACTCTGGCTTTGCTCTACTTTCCCAAAGTTCTGCTGCTGTCTGTCTGTCCGTCCGTCCCTCCATCCAGGATTTAGTAGAATATAATAACTTTCAGAAATGCAGTTTCCTCTTTTGTGAGCACCCCAGAATCTATATAGAAAAAGAAAACTGTGATATAAGCAAACCCATGAAGTAGAAAGCAGATTTTTCCCTAAAGAAAAGAAAGGAATTGCATTTCCAAAATGCATTGGGTCCAATAAACTCAGAGCCTCCTGAGGATTTGTTTTTTTTTCACCTTCTTGCCACAGTTAGCACTTTCCCTCTTTGATTCCTATCTTCCTTTGAAATGGTCTCTGACAGTGCAATTATATATATGTCTGTCCAGGAATAAACTGGAGAGTTTATATTCTGGTCACTGCAGATAGAACTATAGCTTCAGTTCTCCTGCACTGATGGAAAGAGACATACAGAGAGATTCACAGACAAAGGTGAGGGGCCCTTGAAACCTGGTCAGTGATCCAGTGGCATCAGAGTAGCCAAAGGGAACAAAAGCTTATGCCATTATGAATGTGTTAATCTTGATCTGCCATGAGATGCTTAATGCTTTTGCTGAAACCAGCTGCTTTGCTGGAAACTGTTAGCACAGTGGTACTCTCAATGAAATGAATTGAAAAATAGGGTTCACAACTGCCTTTGTTTATATTTTGTCAGGAAGTCATCGCTCCATAATTTTGCCATTCATTGTACCTGTCAGCAAAAGTCACAGTCTCATCAGTACTGGTTTCTGTTTACACAGATAAGTGTGCCTTTTTCCGGGGAGGATTGCACTTGTAGTTATAGTTAACCAACTGTCAACTGCATGAGCAGCAGTGCATATGGCCAAGTTAACTCAAACCTGTCTAAGTTTGAACATCTTTAATTTAGCATTGTTAATTTGGCAAAACTGGGCCAACAACCCACTGCTTTAATTCACTTTTTATGATATCCACAATGCTGAATGTTTCTGCAAGCATGTAACAGGAACTAGATAGTTTGAGCCTGGAATGACTGAATGTGAAATGCAAAGGAAAATAAAAAAGCGCAATACAATTCTACATTGATTTTAGAAAAGAGATGAATGATGCTACAGAACTCAAACTTCTCAGTATATATGAAATGAGAAGGAATATATTTAGACCAACTATTTCCATTTTAGATTTGGGAGACTACTGAGGAAAATAGGAAGCGCTGAACATTTTTCATATCCCCAGTGCCTTATTCTCAGTCATCCTCTGATTTTGAGAAGCATCAGAGAGGGAAATAAAGGAAAAATGATGAATATTAAAGTTTACCTTTTAATGTTGGCGTCCATTTTACAGTTTGCAGAGAAGAAACTAAGCATCCTGTTGCCTGAAAAGGGAAAATATATTATAGAACAAAATGTAAACCACGCGCTATCCCACAAAGAAAGAAACATTATGGCAGAATTACAAATTCAGATGCAATATATTCAATTTATTCAGTTTAATGTGAAGCTCATAAAAAGGCAATTGAAGGAAACAAAGGGATTAATAGAACAAAATGCAAGCTTATCAATACAAGAAAGAAGGTTTTTCATTAAAATGTGAAGATGATTCTGTGTGTAGAACAAGACAGGAAATTAAATTAAATACCTTGTGTGATCTGCTGTCATCAGGGCTGTGGGAGGGAGTTGGGGGATGATTTTGTTATATTGTACTTTATTAATTTATTTGATTCTTTTTGTTAGTTTTTATTGTTTTAAATGTGGTTTTATATTCCGTAAGCCACCTTGAGTCACCATGGGCAAATATGCGGCAATATAAATTCAATAAATAAATAAATGTTAGAAATAATTGTAAAATTCTATTCAGAGCTATACAAACATCAAGATCACTCAAACATAACAACACACATGAAAGAGGAAATGCCAGATATCCTAGTGGAGGAAGTATCAAGTGCCATACAATCAATGAAAATGGTAATGCTTAAGAAAATGACTATGCTATGTCAGAATGCTGAAAGCTGGTGGTCACAGTTTACATAAGATACTAGCAAAACTATACTTGAGGTGCCTTAGAGAAGAAAAAAATCTAAAGCATGGAAAATGCTGAAGTGATTCTTATACACAACAAAGGGGCCCAAGATCAGTTAAAACTATCACCCAATAACCCTTATTTCAGTCATCTACAAAGTTTTCAACAAGATAATAGCAAAAATAATATTGAGAACATTAAATGATGCACAGCCAAAGGAGCAGGCAGAGTTAAGAACTGGCTATAGCACAATGGATCTGTCATGCCCCTGGTGGAGACTGACTCTGAGGAAGAGGGAGTGGAAGTGTGGCTCCAGAGGTGGTGGAGGAGGCTGGGGAAGGGCAGAGACCAGCTGGGCAGTCAGAAGAGGACCCAAGCCCATCCCCTATCCATCCTAGGGCACACAGGGAGGAGAGGATCAGGGAAAAGTGTGGTCTACTTGGGAGGAGAGGGCCATGATCTTCCTCATGGGTTGCAGCTGTGAGCTATGTATAAGAGTTTGGAACTGCGTGTTCACAGACACTGGAGTCAAAGTAGTGCTTTCCTTGGATGAGGTTTATCTTTGTTGGCATTCTTCCCATGGACTCTCCCTGGTTATCTTCCTGGAATGTGTGATTAATTATCTTGGTTTGTCTCGGAACTCTCGTCAATGCAGTTTGTTTTGGGTTTCCTTTTGCTTCATTATCTACTTTTTGAATTTAAACTGTGACTAATAAAACAGCGAAGCTAATTTGAAGGTATTACAAGACCTTGATTCATGTTTTAGTTTTTGTGTTATTTTTGAGACGCTACGGGTCATCACAGGAGCACATTCAGGTTGTTCAGCAAGTCATTGAAAGGCACAGTGAGTACACCATGCCTCTGTGCATGGCTTTCATTGACTGCAAAAATGCATTTGCCTAAGTATTCCAGCAAACAATAATTAATGCATTGCTCAATGAACGCATTGGTGAAAAAACAATGGTGAACATTTGCCTTAATTATCTTGAAATGGAAATCAACATAGAACAAGGTGTACAACTAGGCAATACAATATCACCTATCCTTTTCTCAGCCTGTACTGAAGAAGTATTTCACAAACTAGACTGGGCAAAAGATGGCATAAAAATCAATGGTGCCCATTTCAATCACTTAAGATTTACAGGTGGTGTTTTCCTCTTATCACAAGACCCAGAAGAGCTACTAAGACACATACAAGAGCTGCATGAAGCAGGAGAACCATTTGGCTTAAATATAAATCTGAAAAAGAGACACATGCTTGGCATTACAAGACAAGATAGAAAGGTGTGCACATGGATAAGAAAATAAGCAAAAGTATATGATATCATCAAGAGAGTAAAATAATTGAGATGGAGATGGGCTGATCACATAGCAAGAAGAACTGATGTCAGGTGGACCAAAGCAGTCACAGAATGGATAAAAAGCATCTACAAAAGACATCTAAAACAAGATGGATCAACAACATCAGTAACTACTGCAGGCTCAATTGGCAAAAGAAAACTCAGGACCATATATGTTGGAAACATGAAGAAGAAGCTTTCATCCTGCAGTGGATAGACAATGGCTAAAATGATGATGACGATAGGAACTTCTAATCTGAAATTATTCTTGTAAGAGTTATTAATAAGAGTTATTAATAAGGCCAAATGAGTATTCTTATACTCTGCAGATGACAAAATCTTAAGCAGGATTTGATGATGAGAAGGTAAAGATTTGAAGTGTTAAATCAGATGTACACATACAAAATATTTGTTAATATCTAAAGTCAAGAGGCATCTGTACTGATTGTTTCTTTCTTCAAAGTGGCTAATATTTATTCTTTCTTCTCTTCAGGATCTCTATCCTCATTCTTTTGTTCCTTTAATTAAGCAATCTATTAATGTCCTGGAAACATGTCTTCTGTTGCCATATCGACCTCTAGAATGAGGTATCCTCTGACATCTGGGTAACTCCCACCTCAATGATGTTCTGGAATATCTTAAAGAACTTGTTACTTCCCTATTCTTTTGGTTAGAGTGATTAGATCCCCTTTGGTGGATGTATGAGGTGTCTGTTGGATGGTCAACAGACACCTCATCTTGCTTACTGTTATCTGCTCTATTTTTATTGTATATGTGATGTTTTGTTTTTATGCTGGGAACTGCCTAGTGTTGATTGGAGCTGAATGGCTTCAGCTACCCAGCTATTTCTATAGATAGTTTAAGATTCAAAGACATATCATAAATTCTGTGGACTCAAAAAAAATTCTCAATTGGGATATCTTAATGGTGAGAAAGTTCAGATGTCAAGCCCTCTACAATTAAGGAGGAGGCAGGAAGAAAAAGAATTGCATGACTGTGCTTTCCCTATTGCTGACATTGCAAAGTTCCATGAGGAGCTCTAGAAGAGCAAGAAAGCAGGAAGCAGCCAACTACATTTCTTCTAGCAAAATGTTTCAGATGGACATCTGGGGAAGAAAGCTGCAGATGGCTCTGATAAAAGCAGAGCTAACTATCATGATGGAGTGAATAACCAGTGATTAGAACTGCTCTTTGAACATCCTCTGGGTTTAGAACTCTGGGAGATAAGGGCAATAGCTATTATTCAAACTACAATTGGTATCTTTAAGGACACTTGATTCACATATTTCCCTCTCTTATCACTTTCATAAATTGCTAATAACTGCCTTTTAGTTCGTTTTAGTTGGATCAATCCAGTAACATTTGCATTGTCAGCGGTTTGAAAACACCAGGTGAGTTTCCTTCAATCTGTAGAGAAAAACAGTTTCAAATACAAGTTTAAGGACTTACCAATAAAGGAGAATATTTGTATCTCAGGGTTGAAATGATGGGTCTTGATTACTTTCTGAGCTTGTTTGTTGCTAGCACTAATGATGTTACCTAATTTGGGTAATGAAACAGCTGCAAGAAAGAAACCAAGTTCAGACAACGCTCTCATTTAAAGACTTAATTTTATTTATTTATTTATTTTTGTTCTATATTTTTGCAATATGCAAGAAAAGGGTGATTAGAATTTTGATTTTGACAAATTGAGATTTTAGATTTTTACAAACATGCTTGTATCTTTAGTCTCTAACTGATTTATAGTATAAATGGTTTAATCTGTATGGATCTTTCAAAGATTTCCTCAACCACAGACTCCAGCTCAGAGTTAAACATCTTCATTGCTCCTTCTAGTGGACAAAGAATGCTGTTTCTTTGTTTGTTTTTTCAGTTAGTTTATGTTTTCCTTGTTTTTAGACAATCAGAGTTCGTGAAAATCTGAAAATTTCAACCACTCACAACAAAACAATACAGAGCTACAGAATATTTTAAAAATAGTAAGTTAAGACCACAACTTTAATCCATGAGTTTGTAAGTATATTTTCTGTCTTTTTATACAACATTGAATAATTCCCCAAGTTTATAAAATACTATTGATCAAATTTGAAAACAAGAGAAGAAAAACATTTATCCTCATGGATAAATTTGAGGGAGAAATTTGAATCCAATGAGTTTATTTGACTTTTATTGCTGTAATATATATATAATTGAATGAAAGCTCTAATGTAGTTTTGTGTTTTGGATTCTGGGTTTAAAACAAAGTGATTTTTTTTAAATTTATAAAATATCAAAATTAGAAAAATTGTTCTCTCCCTTAAGTGTTAAAAAATTGAAATAATATAGGGATTTTTCTTAATATAAATTATGATAAAGATTAATGAGTAAACAGAAGCATGTATTATTTCCCACAGAAAGAAGAAGCAGAGATGGTCAAATTGACTTACTTATACAGAATGAAGGAAAATATTTTAACATTGGACATACTGAAGGATACTTTTGAACAATAGATTCAGAAGTTAATTTTAACAGTGCCTACTCTATTTAAAAGATCTTATGAAAGATAAACATGTTTTATTTGACAAGAAAAATGATCTGAAAATGGATTTAAGCATGGCAGGCTACAAAAATGATATGGAAAAACATATTATAGTTGGCATTACAAAAGAAATGGCTGATGTCTTAATAATTAAAAGAGATATACAGATATCCAAACTAAGAGAGTGATCTGGATAATATACCTGTATTAAATTTTAACAAGAAGTCTTGTTAAAGCTTTAAAGTGTTTGTGAAAGAAACAAAGAAAAAAATGAAAAGGAATTAAGTTTTAAGAATTATTTGAAAGGATTAACAATCAAAATTGTTACAAGTAAAAGGGAAAAATATAAAGTTGGTTTATTTGTTCAAACTTAAAATAGATATGTTGTTATCTATGGTAACCCTTTATGTACTTTTGCTGATCAGGACTGAAATGACAAGGCTTTAAAGGATATGTTTATAAATAAGACAAAAGATGGGAAGTATTTGAAAAGAATGTGATATGTTACTAAAATTGTTTGTAATTGTTGTGATGAAAGGGGAAGTCATTGATATATTTTCCTTTCTTTGCTATATTCTTATTTTTCTTTTCTCTTCTATTTCTCTTTATACTTTTTTCTTTTCTGAAATTTCTTTCTTTTTCTTTTTCTTTACTTTGTATCAGATTTTACTTTTGTATCTGTATTTATAATACATTTCTATAAAAATGAAAAAAAAAAGTCTCAGACAAAGATTATGGATAAAATTTTGGGATAGAGATGTCACTTAAATGTCTGGTTTGTTTTAAAGTTTGGAATTTTATCCTTCAGAGTTTGACTTCTAGGTACTTGGTAAAATCGTACTAGTTTTTTCATCATTTTAAAATGGTATATATTGCTGTTCTTCCAGCTGCACACCAGTAAAGTTCAGCTCACTGATGTTCCTTTATGGAAAGGGGGTTTGAAATATTTGTTGGAGGTTTAAACATTCTTAATATCCAGGAGAGCAGGAATCAGACCTGAGTAATGATTAGTGAAGCAGGATTTATAACAGAAAGGGGGTTTATTTATAGAAGACACATGAAATGAATAGTCAAAGACTGTAATCTAATTGTCATCCTATCAGCAGAAATGTCTAAGAAGAAGTGCTCTTGGACTGTATACATGCCTGGGAAGAAAGACAGAAGGCATATCTTTAAATTAGCAGTTTCTCAAAACAAGAGAGGCAAAGTGTATGAAGAGAGACACAAAGTAAATCCTTCTACATCCTACTGTCACCTTCTCACCAGTAATCACAATGTGCAGAAGAATCAGTGCCTTTAGATTTTCACCTTCAACAGCATTTGAGCCTTGGTGGCGCAGTGGTTAGAATGCAGGCTAACTCACTGCTCACTGCTAGGACTTTGATCTTGACTGGCTCAAGATTGACTCAGCCTTCCATCCTTCCTCAAAACGAGGAGCCAGATTGTTGGGGGCAATATACTGCAGACCACTTAGAGAGTGTAAAACACAGAATGTAAAACACTATGAAGTGATATATAAGTCTAAGTACTATTGTTATTTTTGTACTTTGAACATTTCCGTGCAGGAAATTTGCATGCAGGAACTTCTGGAGTTGTAGAAGATATAGTATAAAACCAAAGGGAAGGGTGATGGGGAAAAAAACCACTTCAGTGAAAGATGGCTGGCTTTCAGACCTTTCCAGAAATAAGTGGCGCTTCTTCAGATAGTCCTTGACATACAATGACAATTGGGACCAGGCAGTTATTGAGTTGCAACTGGATTTGTGACCTTTTTTTGCAATGGTTATTAAGTGAATCACTGTAGCTGTTAAATGACTATGACTTCCCCCATTGACTTTCTTGTCAGAAGCCAGTTGGGAAAGGCACAAAAGACACTGCAAACACATGCACCCAAATTTTGTTCATGTGACAGTGGGAGTAATAGGACGGCCATGTGAGGACTGACCTTGAATCACTTTTTTTCGCTGCCCTTGAAACTTTGAATGGTTTCTAAATGAAAAGTTCTAAGTCAAGGACTACTTACATATTATGATCAATTTAAGTTGATTATAGCAAATTTGCATGAATGGACATGGTGAAGATAATATCAAAGTATGAATTTTGATAGATAGCTATCTAACTGCATAGCTTGAAAGGAAGAGTGAACAAGGGAGACTGGGAGGAAAAGAGGGAGAGAGGGGGGGAGATGGAAAGAGGGAGGGAGAGGGGGAGAGGGAGGGGAGGGAGAAAGAGAGAGAGATTTGGTACTCTCATCCGCCTGGATTTTTCACACTTTTCTAAGACTCTAGTACATCATTCATCATTAAAATTCATTACTGAACTCCAAGGTCTTGTCTAATATTCCCCGCTGCATTGATTTAAACAAATAGCACAATAGCTGCACAATAGCTTTTATTTGTAGCAATCATAATACTAACAAGAAACAAGTGCCCTGTTTCCACAAAATTATGGTGCTGCTTTCCACCACCGCTGGAGCTGGATTTCTAAAGTGCTATTGCTGCAAGGAAATGAAATAAAGAAAATAAAAGTCAATAAATTGAAATTACTCAGAATAATTCCTTTTGCAGATCTGGGCTTACAATTATATCTTGCATCCAAATTGTTATAGAGAGATGCGAATTGTTATAGAGAGTCTGCCACCTCCAAGTGGTGTCCCCTGGATGCGCGAAGCCGTCAAACGCTGACCGTAACTGAGAGCAGACCCTCCGACGACAGGCCCACGCGACAGGCCGGCTGGAGTACTCAAATGCCGCATCAACATGGTGGAAACGTCCACTACAAAACACACGTCCAATGCTACCGCGTTCGGGGGAACCGACGGGTGCAGGAGACCATTGGCCTGCGCCAAAAATCAACGAAATGGTCCACGCGGAAAGCACGGCACACCTGCACCGTGTGAGAAAGCTATGGCGACCGCGTCCGGGTCCGATGCGCACGGAGACTACCCGCTCCGTGTGAAAAAACGCAAGCGGGGAACAGAGGACTGCCAGACGCTCAAGGTGGCCACCTGGAACGTGGATTCGCTGACTGGACGCTTGACCGAGATCGTCAGGGCCATGCGGGACAGGAAGCTGGACATCTGCTGCCTCCAGGAAACTCGCTGGAAGGGCAACAAGGCTACGACTATAGACGGCTACAAGATCATATACACCAGCTGTAAGGAAAACCGTGGCGGTGTAGCTGTGGTTGTCAGTCCAAGCTGGCAAAGTTCCGTCGCAGAAGTTAAGCGCCTCACAGAACGACTGATGATAATCGTCGTAGCGACCGAGAGGCAGCGCCTACACATCTTGTCCGCCTACGCCCCTCAGACCGGATGTCACGAGGTGGAGAAGGATACCTTCTGGGAACTGCTCGACATCCAACTCAGGCAGATCCCACACGAAGACGACATCATCATCTCGGGCGACCTGAATGGTCATGTAGGGCGGGACAAAAACGGACACCAGTGCCACGGTGGGCACGGCACAGGCGATACGAATGAGAATGGCCAGAGGATCCTGGACTTTGCCGACTCCCATGATATGACCATCACGAATACCTGCTTCATTAGGCGAGAATCTCAACTCCTCACCTACCATAGCAGAAACGGGAGCCACCACACACAGATCGACTACATCATCGTACGACGAAGAGCCGCTAAAAACGTGCTCAACGCCAAGGTGTACCCGTACGAATCGAGCAGTCAGCACAGGCCGCTGATGGCGAAGATCAGGATCAGCAAGCCCAAGACCAGGATTGACAAAAGAAATGCAGACCAGCCACGAATCAAGTGGTGGAACCAGAAGAAGATGGCGGGACCCCTCATCAAACCGGAGCAGTTCCCGCAGATGGTCGATGGGCCACAGGAAGCGTGGTCCATGCTGAAGAGCACTGTTCACACTGCCGGCTGCCAACAGCTTGGTTGCACCAAGCCAGGACGGAGACGCATCGAACGAGATACATGGCTCTGGACACCGGAAGTACAAGATGCCGTACACCTGAAGAAACGGCTCTACAAGGCCTTTCTTCAGGACAAGACCAGCGAGAAGCTCTGCGAATACAAGGCGGCCAAAAAGGCAGCCAAGAAAGCAGTAGCGACAGCCAGAAGCTCCCACTACGATGACATCTACGAGAAGCTGAACACACGAGAAGGCGAGAATGAGATCTACCGCCTAGCCAAAAGCAGACACAGGAAGACCCTGGACATTGACCAGTTTCATGGGATCAACGACGAAAGGGGAAATTTGATCGTCAACCCCAGAGACGCTGCGGAGAGGTGGCGGCAATACTTCGAGAAGATCTCCACCGAGGAGTTCCCACACCCACGAACCCCGCGAGGTGACCCAGTTGAAGGCCCAGTCTCAGGCATTTATGCCAGCGAGGTCGCCGACGCCATCAAGGCCATGAAAAACGGTAAGGCAACAGGACCAGACGACATCCCTGCCGACTTCTGGAAAAAGGCACTACCGGGCTCGGCATTGTGGCTGTGCGAGCTGTTCAACAACATCGTCTCCACGGGAAAAGTGCCACACGACTGGTACCGCAGCACCACTGTTCCGATCTGGAAGGGAAAGGGCAGCCCAGCGGACTGCTCCAACTACAGACCGGTCAGGTTACTGTCACACACTATGAAGATCTTTGAACGCATCCTTGATAAGCGCATTCGGGACATCGTCGACATCAGCGTCAACCAGGCTGGATTCATCAAGAACTGCGGCACCACCGACGCCATCTTCGGTGTGCGGATGCTGATGGAGGCTCACAGAGAGAAGAAAATCCCGCTCCACACCGCCTTCCTAGACTTGGAAAAGGCCTTCGACCGAGTCCCGCACGATCTCATCTGGTACGCGCTGCGAGATCACGGCGTGCCTGAGCTGCTCGTACAATGGGTCCAACTCCTATACAGATGTCACAAAAGCTGTGTAAAAGCGGCAGCTGGGATATCAGAGGAGTTTAATATTACCGTCGGCGTACACCAGGGCTCTGCTCTCTCACCACTGCTGTTCATTCTGGTGATGGACACAATTACACACGACCTGTACACGCCCGCCCCATGGACGCTGCTCTACGCCGATGATGTGTTCCTGGCCAACCTGTGCAAGGCTGAACTCGAGCACCGAGTCCAACAGTGGCACGACCGCCTCGAGCAGTTCGGGCTCCGGCTGAACCTAAAGAAGTCCGAATACCTGACCACTGACATTGAAATGACAGGCTCCATCCACGTGAATGGGCAGGAGCTACCGCGCGCCTCCACCTTCAAGTACCTGGGAACTACTCTTGGGGAAGAAGGCCTACTACAAACTGAGGTGGCAGCCAGGATCAATGCAGCGTGGGGCAAATGGAAGTCCGTCACAGGCGTCCTCTGTGACAAGAAGATGCCGATGCGCCTGAAGGCGAAAATCTATAACTCTGTGGTGCGCCCCGTGGCCATATACGGCGCAGAGTGCTGGCCGACGACCAAAGAAGTCGAAAGCAGACTCCAGATAATGGAGATGCGAATGCTCCGATGGTCGGTAGGCCTCACCCTACTCGATCGCGTCAGGAACGAAGAAGTGCGTAGACGGTTCAACGTCGTGCCCATCCCCACGGTCATGAGGCAGTCCCGGCTACGATGGTTCGGCCACGTGAGCCGCGCCAAGGAAGAATCCATCATCAAATCTGTAATGAAGGTGACTGTCGGAGGAGCGAGACCGCGTGGTAGACCTAAACAACGCTGGATGGACACGATCAAGGCCGATCTAGAGATCGCGAAGGCAGACCCGACACACGTGGCAGACAGAGAGGTGTGGAAGCAGTACTCAAGGACATTAGCGGACCTCGCCCGAGCGCGAGACAAACGCTGAAGAAAAAGAAGAAGAAGAAGATGCGAAATAAACAGTGAATTGCAAAAGTCTACTTAAGAAAGTCAAACATTAAAAAAATAAGGGGACCTAAACCACTGAATGTAAACAAGAAAAACATAGGGAAATTTTCTTTGCGGTGTCTGATTAGGGCATCAGGTTAGAAACTGTGAGGCTGTGAGTTCTAGTCATGCCTTTTGTACAAAATCAGTTGGATAACCTTGGGCCAGTCATACACTCCCAGCTCTATGAAGTGAGCAATGGCAAACCATTTCTGAAACATCTTGCCAAGAAAACTGCAGGGACTTGTTCAGGTAGTTATCAGTTGTCAGAAATTGATTCAATGGTAGATGGTCACATAAACAAATATACACCTTACATGAAAAACAGTGGTGGATTCAATTTTTTTTACTACCGGTTCTGTCGGCATGGCTTGGTGGGCATGGCAGGGAAAGGATACTGCAAAATCTCCATTCCCATCCCACTCCAAGGAAAGGGTATTGTAAAATCTCCATTCCCTCCCGACTCCTGGGAAAAGGTTACTGCAAAATCCCAATTCCCTCCCCACCCCACTCACCTGCTTTCCAGCTCCATTTTCCTGTGCAGGGCAACAAAAGAAGACTCAGCCAATCAGCTGGGACTTGCGAGGCAGAGAATAGATGGTGATTGGGCCAGTCAAAGGTGGTATTTGCTGGTTCTCCGAACTACTCAACCAGTTCTCCAGAACTGGTCAGAACCTGCTGAATACTACCTCTGATGAAAAAGCCTACTATTATTTTACAAATTGAGAAATGTTAGAATTCCAGAAATGTAATGTTCATATCAATAAATGAATATATTCCCCTTTTCCAACATGAGTTTTCTCTAGTATTGGACTACAACTCGTGTCAGTAACTATTGTGTTTGAGATTTATGACATGTAGCAAAATATTTTAACGTTGGGCACATTTGAATGGTATAATGTTGGAAACATCTACATTATACCATTGTAGATGTCATCTCCTCATACAATGTGCTTTGTGAACCAAGCACAGAAGATACCTGGATAACACTGTTTGGGTACTTAAGTTTAAGACATGGGATTTGGAGAACTGCTACACTGAAGTAAACAACGGAGACCAAATTAAGCAAGGAATCCGGTTCTAATGTTGATATCCTACAAGTGAGAGGAAGAGAAGATGATAGAAGACAAATAAGAATTGATAAGGTTTGTTATTCTGGGTAGTGATCTGGAAAACCCCATAAGGATAGTACAATATGGGTCCAACCAAAAAGTTATGCATGTATTACAGAACTTTTAAATGTATTACTTTAGGTGAATAGAAAATTATGTATTTCCACTCCCCTACTCTATACATTGGAGTGTCATTTGATAATCTGTTGGATGCCACTAGACTGTGGAAAGATTTACATATCTTCACTTCTTTCCTTGTAAACTAATCATGCTGGACAATAGTTTCAGACAGGTATTTCAAGTATTAGATCTGTGATTTCAATGTGCTATAAACCTCTTCAATGCATATGCTGGATACATAGTGATAGAAGATAGAATTTGAATCTACAGTATGATGTCACTGAAAAATCAAATGCCAGTAACTGCAATTTTAGGCAGAATCAATGAAAATGTATTTTCTAAATCACGGAAATAACAGCTCCACGTTATTCTGTGTGGGTCAATTCAGATATTGAATCCAGTGCTGGGTGCTACATCTTAAGACTGACTAGAAAATGGGAAGGGAGATAAGGATGATCTAAGGACTGGAAACCAAGGTCAGGAATAGTAGTTTTGAGGGAAGGCTGTTAACCTGAGAAGAGCAGATTGAGGAATGGTAATATTATTTGAACAGCTGAAAGGAAATTAAACAGAAGTTCAAGATCTGTTCTCCATTTTCTTCCTGGATGTCATATAGCAACACAGGCAGTTATGGGAAAACAAATTCTTGTAGAATTTTAGGGAAAGTACACACATTTACAGAGCAATTTAACACTGGAAGTAATTGTCCCAAGAAATAGTATGCTTCCCTTCAGAACAGGAGAACCTAGATAACTAATTGCTGAGCATACTTTAGTTTGGACTCCTACAATGAGCTGGACAATTGTTCTTTCCAATGTTATAAATCTATGTTGGTATGACTGCTGCTTTTGCTAAGCTGTCTGTAAAAACATCCTGTTCTTTTCCTTGTATAGAATTCTAAAAAAAAAAATCACATAGAGAAAACCATGTGATGAGTTGCTTGCAAAATATGGTTTGGACATCTATCTGTGCTTGCATACTGCTTTGATTGGCCCATGGTGAAACATAGAAAATGAATATATATTCTGTAGGGAGTTATGGTTTCACACTATCAACTCCAAGTCTCTGAAAAGCTATCATCCCTACCTAGCTTTATTTCCCTTACTAAGAATTCTGGAAAACAGAAAGATCTATTGCTGCTTTCCGAAATATTTTATTACTAAAATCCCTAGGAGTCAGGATATGTGTTTGCAAAACAACATTTGTGTTTAATAGACCTATTTCCTTCTATGCATAACAGCAAAATGTATCAAATTAGCTTTGCTTAGGCAAAATAAATAGAATACCATTTTGCCTAAGTGCATCAATGAAATTGGACTTTTAAATATAGATGGGAAAAAATGAAGGCACAAAGCATATTTTTGTAAAAAAAAAAAAAAAGGAAACTGTACACAAATGTTGCAAATGAATGAATAAATGAAACTGCCCAAGAAAGTGCAGTGCTAGTTATGAGGAATTTCTTACTAGCTCTTAAATTCATGTAACATGACAAAGTTGGTATCTTTACAATGAAACTAGCCAGGAGGCAATTTCTATGTAAATATGATGGATACTTTTCCCTGGACTATTATAGCTGTGGTCTATACCTTTGCAGAGTGATATAGCCAGATTTTGTAGAATTTACACTTTTTTAAAAAAATAATAATATACATATGCACACACACATACACACAGACTGTATTTGTATATAAATTTATGCGTATGAGTATATGTATAGATACATACATCATGACAGCCAGTTTTGGTGTAGTAATCAAGGTACCGGGCTAAAACTAGGAGACTGGAAGTTCTAGATCTGTCTTAATCATGTAATGTAGTTGCATTACATTGGGCCAGTCATTGACTCCAAACTCTCTCCAAGAAAGAAAGAAAGATGCAACAAATCATTTCTGAAAACATTGCTGAGAAAACTGAAGGGATTTGTCCAAACCATATACAGACATTACTCACCTCCAAATTATGTCAGCATGCATGAACGCATCCTATGCAAGTTGAATAAATGATTTTTCTTCCAGATCTGAGAATTGTTATTATAGGTTATATAGTAGCTTGGTTACTCCCACAGACTTGTACCATCTGTATATTTACATTGTATTCATCATATTACAGTATAAGCGGCTGTTACTCTAGTCTGATCCTGTATGATGCCAGGTAGAAAAGAATGCATTAGGATATAGACATCTACTTCATTGGGCACAGGAAGTAGACAGCCATTTCATTGGGCACAGACTTTCATCCTGTACTTGCTATAATTTCCTTTCGTTTGTTATCTATTTATTGTTTATTATTTCACCACATTCATAACTTGTGTTATAACAATAAGGTAAAATAAAAATAAAATTAATTACTGTCATTTGCTAAATTGGTCCCCTAGCAGGAATTTTTTGGGACTGTAGACTGAGCCGAAGTACCATTACAGTAATAATGGTTCTGGCTAACTATAGTCCACAGACCAACCAGGCATAAGATGGAACTACATTCCAGATGCAGTTGGGACTACTCTGTGAAACACCTCCAGGTCCATAAAGCATATGGAACAGAGCATGACCCCCACCTTCATGAAGAAATATTCACAATGGAAGCCAAACACTGGGTCCATCACTTACGATTTAAAGCCTCAGGAGCCTCAACACCATCCTTGAGTCAAGATCTATTTTATGGAGGGAAGCAAAATGGACAACTAAACAATCAATAAGAGTTTGTCCACATGCATTTTAGACAGCTACAAATTACAGTCCAAGCTAGTTCTCAATCTGGTAACCCCTTGATGTAATGGACTAGTTGTTTTGTATGTAAATAGGTCCCTGAACATCCCTGAAAGCGTATGTTATGTTACATTATGTTATGTTAAATGGAGGGGCTGGGAAACTAAGCTTCTTTGCCACAGATAATCTTTGTCCCAAACTCTGGAAGCAAATATCAAGCAAGCTCTTGTTTCCACCAACTGTACTTCAGATGATGGTGGGACTTTTAAAAAGATTTATCTGAAGACTTTAATATCAAGAAAAATAATATGGTAGAAGGCAACTTTCCAATATAATTTCGCCACCAGTAGACTTTTGTAAGAAAGTCTTTGAATTGTGCCCAGAAATGAGTATTTATTCCATGGAATTATATGCTTTTATTAATTGGCTTCAGTCAATAGACTACCTACTGCACATTGAGCAGGTTGAAATTGCCAATCTGTTTTCAAACAGTTTCTGCATAGAACAAGAAACAAATAAGTTGTATTTAATGATTATGTTACCATAGCAGATATTTATTACAGAGCATTTATCTTTCAGCATCTTGGTATTATTTCAGAACAATTCCAACTGTAATTGTCTTGAATGAGACCTGCAATTATAGAAAAAAACAATAAGCACTGTAACAGAAAATCTAGCTTACTATGGTTGTGCTTGCTAAATTTTAATTGAAATCTAGACTGGTGATTTGCTCCCAGCCATTATTTAGAAAGTACAATTATAACCAGTCACAATTTATAAGCTGTGGTGGCACAGTGGTTAGAATGCAGTACTTTTGCTGACTGCTGGTTGCCAGCAGTTCGGCAATTAGACTCTCACTGGCTCAAAGTTGACTCAAGCTTCTATCCTTCCAAGGTTGGTAAAATGAAGACCCAGACTGTTGGGGGGGCAATATCCTGACTCTGTAAACTGCTTAAAGACGGCTGTAAAGCACTATAAAGCAGTATATAGATCTAAATGCTATTGCTATAAGGCATCTTTCTCTCATTATGATCTTTTCAGGGAGACTATAACTAGCTAGATCAGAACAGATTCATGGAGTATGTTTTTTGATTACCTTCTTGGAATTCTGAAAATAAGGCAATGCTGTCAACTGAAACAGTATTTCTTTATCTGTGTCTGTAAACCACAAGATATATATCTGTTTTCTTATGTGTGAAAAATACATTAGAAATTATTGAAATTACTGTTATTTGGGTTTAATAATAAATGAATGGAGTTCTGGAGTAATATATATGAAATATAGCATAAAATCTTCAAAGGAAAGGATGATGGGAGGAACCACCTTTTTCATTCCTTCAGTGAAAGAGGGTTGAATTTCAGACCTTTCCAGAAATAAATGGATCTTCCTCAAATAGTCCTTGACTTGTGACTGCAATTGGAACCAGAATTTTCACTGCTAAGCAAAGCAGTTATTAAGTGAGTTGCAAAGTTTTATGACCTGTTTTTCCTTGCAAAAGTTATTAAGCAAATCACTGCAGTTGTTAAGTGGTTGTTCAGTGAATCTGTTTTCCTCCATTGACTTTGTCGGAAACCAGTTGAGTTGCAATAATAATCAAATCACTGCCAACTCACAAGTAGCATTAGGGGAAGAAAAAAAGAAGTGACCCACAATTGCCACTCATGCAGGCTAATAGGTGGAGTTTTTTTCTATCTCATGGAGAGGTAATTTATTATGAGACCTTGTCTTGGATAAGATTATTTTTGGGAAACCCCAAATGAAAACCCTTTGTGGGAGAAGATAGGAGGCTGATGCCAAGCATTACATTAACCCAGTATTTCTCAGCCTTCACATTGTGAAGAGGTGTGGACTTCAACTCCCAGAATTCCCCAGCAGCTAATCCACACATCTTCAAGTTACCAAGGCTGAGAAATACTGTGTTAAACATTAGGCATGGAATACACTAAGCAGTAAGTGATGGTTGATATAGTTTACTTTTCAGGTGTATAAGGAAGGAAAGCAGTACCTTTTCTTTGATGATGCACATTTGTACATGTCAGTCCTTGTGAATGAAACAGAGTTTAAGGGTTCCTTTTCCAGATTTACATGAACATAACATTTTTTAATGTGGGGAGACAGTGGCTCAGTGCTAAGACACTGAGCTTATAGATCTTTCAGATTGGCAGTTTGGCAGTTCAAATCCCTAGCACTGCATAATGGAGTGAGCTCCTATTATTTGCCCCAGCCTTGTGCCAACCTAGCAGTTCAAAAGCATGTAAAAATGCAAGCAGAAAAATAGGGACCACATTGATGGGAAGGTAACAGTGTTCTGTGTGCCTTCAGAGTTTATCATGCCGGCTACATGACCATGGAGATGTCTTCAGACAGCTCTGGCTCTTCAGCTTTGTAACGGAGATGAGCGCTGCCCCCTATAGTTGGGAATGACTAGCACATATGTGCAAGGGGAACTTTTACCTTTACCTTTTACGTTTTTTTAAAGAAAGTTATAAAGATATCATGAGTTCTCCTGGACCTGATTAAAGGTCTACCTTGCTTGGTCTTATGTATCCTACAGTGGCTGAACGAATGAATTTGGGATGCCTACGGTGAAAATGTGAAGGCAATTGTAAATTCCCATTGCTGTCTTGTTACTAGTATTCACTGGCAGATTGCTTCTGCACCTAGCTGTGACAGTTTCAAATTATTATCAGCCCCTTGCTTCAGATCTTTTACTTTGAGATACTTGCTTTTAAAAAGCTGTACAAATGTATAAGACTTTTCATTAAAGCTTGAAAAACTTTAGCAGATTCTTTCAGGTAATAAAAGTAGGTTGAGGCACTCATTCTGGCACCTTGAGTATCGAATGATCAGAATTTAGGTGTCCATTTTGAGATATGCCTCACAAAAATAGCACTGGAATGAATCACATTGCTTTTGAAGTAAAGCCAAAATAACTAAAATAAATCAAGGGATGTCATATTAAAAAGTGCAACCAACCACATAAAAATATGACAGTGTAGAAAGGTAACATCTCTAGACCTCCTTACCTCCTATCAAATTGGCCTCTGGTGATAGATTAATGAAGTTGAACTGAATGGGAAGGAGTGAATATAATTATTATTTCTCTCCTGGTGTTTTAAAACAAGCATTTTAAAATACAAAGAGACAAAGTTTTACAAACCTATCCTGGTGAAATATGGTTTTTTTCAGCAAGGCCTTGAAATTGCTTTCCTACAAATTCACTTCAATCAGGCAGGACCTTTATTTGAAGTAAACAAAAGACACTATTGCTCAACCAGCTCTGGTCAGTTGAATATACTGTTTGAACAAGAAAAGTGCAGTAAAACAAAGTAATCAAAAGAAGAAAAGCCACTATTTTATGTTTGGTTTATGTCTTTTTGTCTTTCTATATTGCCTTTTTCCTTTTTCTTTGAAATATCAGGATAAATAATATCTAGCATGACTTGTAAGACTAAAGGAAATACCATGACTGAGTTGGGATGTCATGCAGGGGTTGGATTGTACTGGTTCGGCCCAGTTCAGGCAAACTGGTAGTTCCGAAGATCAGCTGGGAACAAACTGGTTCACTCTGATGTTCAGCTGTTGGGCCCACCTGCCCACCCCAGCTCTAGTCTGTGCTTTATTTCTGAGTTTTACAGCTCAGCTGCTTCGCGTAGCACAGCGGATTGCCATGCATCAGCTGTTTTACACACAGGGCGTGTAGCAGAAGGTGAATTGGAAATGCTGCACACTCACCGAACCAGTGGTTACACCGGTTGAATCCCACCGCTGATGTCATGATTCTTCTACCTTATTATGATAAGATTAAGAGTGCTTCTTTCTGCTTCTTTAGAGCCAAACTGGAATGCCAGCTCAAACAAGGGAATGTTTAATCAACAATCTAATGATTAATCCAGAACTGTTTCAAACATAAGTAGAACACACATGTAAGGGCTGGGGCAACATGCCAAACTATATTTTATCTAAAAGTGAGAGTGGGATTTGTGGATTTTGTTCTTGAAAATATATCAGAAGGGAAGAATATAAGTCTATGTGTCCAATACTTACTCATACACTAGGGGGCCACAGTGGCTCACATGGTAAGATACTAGGCCTGAGCACCGTTGGCATCTTGGCAGTTCGATTCCCTTGAGCAAATAAACCAAGCAGGACAAGAAAGAAGCCTCCTCCAACTATCTATCAGCATTTAGGCGTCCTGCAGGTAAAGATAACACCGCCCCCCCAAAAAATCCTTTCACAGAGGCAGCCAGCCACCTCAGTGATCCCTGGCTAACATGTGCCATATGCTAAATAAATAAATCAATAACTCATACAGTTATGTTGTTTGTTGTACAAAAAAAATGTACAGAGCTGTCCCTCCCATCCTGCATTTTGTCTGCTATAACTGCAGCAATGAATGCAATATCAATTTCTCTCATTCTGCTTAGCTATTTTGCATTCCTAATTTTATTTCCAGTGAAGCAATTCATAGAAAAGAGAGTGTCACTTAAATATTTTATTAATTCATTTATTTAGGGTTAAATAGACATCGACATCTAGGTATTGTTTCAAATCATTCAATGCAGATTGGCTGGAAAGAAAGGAGAGAAGCCAACATATTGAAACTGAATAGGTATAACATAAAGCTGCATTGGTCATGCTGACTGATGACTGAACACCTGGTGGAGAAGCAATGGGCAGGGAGAGGCCTTCTTGATCCTTTTGGCATTCTTAGAACATTCTGTACTTTCAAATCAGGTGACCATGGCATCTTTCTGAACCTGCAACAAAGGTTACAAATTGGTACACACTGCCATGGTTCTGTTCCTTGTTGAGTGGGTGGTTTCAGACAGTGAAGATAAGGGAAGAGATATACCAGATTTTTTTTCTCTTCCATAGCATTTAGCATTTACATGAAGTTGAAGAGAGAGGTACTCTACAAATTAATGATGAGATATCACCAGTGTGTTGATGCTATCTAGGCAAACATCTTTATCCCAGGCTGGGCCAGAAATGAAATGGAAGTCCTGACCCAGGGATGTAAAGCCATTAGGGTTTCTTTCTATGGAAAGAAAGAAGCTCAAGTTCAATCCCATTAACACTGAACTGTTGCTTTATCAGAAGCCATCTGTGTGTTCCAGTAGTAAATTTCAGAACCCCTTATGGGTAAGCTAAGTCAGCAGCTTTAAGGATCCTTCATTAGTTGTGATTAGTGGTAGACATGCAAGTAGAGGCCATGGCTAGAGAGGGTGTAGGTAGACCTCAACTTAGAACCAGGGGTGGTATTCTACTGGTTCGGCCCGGTTCGAGCAAACCGGTAGCTCATTTGTGAGTGAACCGGTTCATTCCAACGATCAGCTACTTGGCCCTCCACCTGCCACGGCTCTATGCTGACCTTTATTTCCTGGTTTTGAAGCTCAACTGCTTCGCTCAGCACAGCAGATTGCCACTCATCAGCTGTTGAATACACAGTGGAAGTGCAGGATTGCAGGAGAAGATCAGTATCAAATCCTCTGTGTGTGCATGTTTGGCACGTGTGTGTACAAAGCATGCCCACCAAGCCACGCCCACAGAAACAGTGGTAAAAAAAGTTGAATCCCACCACTGCTTAAAACCATTCATTTAGTGACTGCTTTTAGTTACCACAGTACTGAAAAAAGTGACATGATTGTTTTTCATATGACCATTGTAGCATCCTCAGGGTCACATGATCGAAATTTGAACATTTGGCAACTGGCTCATATTCATGATGATTGCAGTGGACCTGATATGATCATCTTTTGCAACCTTCTGACAAGCAAAGTAAAATGGGGAAGCCAGATTCACAGAGCAACTATGTTATTCATTTAACAACTGCAGTGATAAACTTCACAACTGTGGCAATGCAGGTCATAAAGTGGGACAAAACTCACCACCTGTGTCACTTAGCAGCATAAATTTTGGGCTCAGTTGTGGTTGTAAGTCGAGGACCACTTCTATTACTCAAATGTAGCTGGTGTACCAGATGCAATCTTTCCTGGACAAAAGTGACAATGACTTATGCCCTTGTCACTTCCCAGATACTGTACATTATTGCAAGGTATTTTACATGAGGATTCTTTTGAAGTAGCTGCCATTGGTACAAAATGCAGCAGACAGTTTGCTGGTAGGTGAAAGTTACTTTTCACATATAGGCTCTGCTTTGTTTAATAACAGGTTTCTGGGAAAATTTAAAGTACTGGGGTTGATTTATAAAGCCTTATATAGTTTAATGCAGAGGTGTCAAACTCAAGGCCCACAGGCTGGATCTGGCCCATAGGATGCTTAGATCTTGCCCGCAGGGTCACCCTGGAAACAGCAAAGGACCGACCCACAATGCCTCTGCCAGTGAAAATGGGCCACTTGCAGCTGTCCTGATCTCTGTTTTCTCTGGCAAAGGGCTTGCACTAGTACTGACAAAAGTGATGTTGAGATGGCCATGTCCACTTTCCCCTGCCGAGGTCAAACACAACCCTAATACAGTCCTCAATGAAATTGAGTTTGACACCCCTGGTTTAATGTTTAAGTGTCTTCTACATTCTCTGCCTCAAATATAATATGCCCTTATGGTGATGCTGAGAAATACCCTATGCAAACAGTTTGAGCCAAATGTAAATGAACCTTCTCCCCAATTTTACTGATGGCCTCCACATTCTGAATAACTTCTCCTAGACTTTTGTATGACATTCCCCCTCCTGATATTTATATAGATTTTAAAACAGAACTCTGCAGATTAATATAGAACCAGGTTTAATATAAAACCAGATGCATTCAAGAGTGCATTTAAAGTTATCTGCTGTTTAATACTACAGTGGGTCTTTGTGTGCATTTTTATGCTATAAATAGCCAGAAATCTGTAGGGAATGTGAAGGCAGAAAAATAAAGTAAGTAAATAAAGGTGAAAATGAGGACTAGAAGTTTACTGATGCATGTACCTTGTGACAAATGGCACTCCTTTTGTATGCATCAGGGTGGCTGTGGAATAACTGTACTTCAGTTTTTAACTTTCTCCAGTTTGATGCACAATGAATGGACTTTTATCATCTCCCTCCCACCTTCCCGTGCAACTATTTGATATCACACTATGTTCTGTACCATATTTCACTCCTGCAGAGACAAAATAAAACCAACCTAAAAGTATCTAAGCAATGAATGGCATAAACTTCCTGCCTCTCAAGCTATCCATATAGAGTAATGAGTTCTCCCATATCAAGGTCTTCCAACCAAAATGGATAGTCATCTGTCAGAGACTCTCTATGCATCCTGACCAAGGAGTTAATCCAGATTACAAACATCAACTATGGTCCCTTGCAACATAGAAATAGAATAACTTTATTGTCACTTTGAATGGACACTAATCAGCCTACATTAAAATGACATTTGTCGCATACAGCTTTCAAAGGGTCACACCTCCAATAGACACTACATAAACATGACAAAATAAATAAACAAACAAACAAATAAATAGCAACAGCATTTAGACTTATATACCACTTCACAGTGCTTTACAGCCCTCTCTAAGCGGTTTACAGAGGCAGCATATTTTCCCCAACAATCTGGGTTCTCATTTTAACCGACCTTGGAAAGATGGATGTCTTGAGCCTGGTGAGATTTGAACTGCCAAATTGCAGGCAGCTGGCAGGCAGCAGAAGTAGCTTGCAGTACTGTATTCTAACCACTGCACCACCGCAGCTCTAAATTATACAGAATTATGCATATGCCCAAATATATTATATGACACAGAGAAACAATATAATCTAGTTCGAATGTACATGGTGAAAAAAACGAATCTTGTGAATTTACCAGACGGGTGGCATAGGGAACAAAACTGTTGCAGAATCTGGTAGTCCTGCTCGAAATACTTCGAAACGTCCTCCCAGAGGGAAGCAACAGAAACAGACCATGAAGTGGGTATGTGGGATCTCTAACAATGCTTTGAGCTCTAAGCATATAGCACTCATAAGCAGTATCCTGAATGACAGGAAGCAAGCTTCCTATAATCTTCTGAGCTGTCCTTACCACTCTCTATATGGACTTTCTATCTGAGACACTGCTACCACCAAACCAACAGTGATGCATTTTGTTAAAAAGCTGTCAATCGTGCTCTATAAAAAGTGGCCAGGACAAAAGGAGAAAGATGTGTTCTGTTCATACAAGAAATGCAGGCACTGGTTTGCACAGCTCACTAAAGATGATGTGTGGAGAGACCAGTTCAGATTGTTAGTTATCTGCACTCCCAGAGAACTAACTTAACATGATTACTCTATATAGGAAAGGTTCCAAGGGAAATCTGATTTATACTTTTCCTGGAGAGATCATTATACCAAGCAGCTAAATATTGCAATAATATTATCTTCCCTGAGGAATATTAGTATTTATTCCCATAGCCATCTCAGAACTGTTTTAGGCAATGTATTTCAGTTAACAGATAATCAAGGAAACTTGTAGGTCATCTAGTCCAACCCCTTGCCCAAGCAGTAGACCCTACACCATTTCTGACAAATGGCAGTCCAATCTCTTCTTGAAAGTCTCAAGTGATGGTGCTCCCACAACTTCTGAAGGCAAGCTGTTCCATTGGTTGATTGTTCCCACTGTCAGAAAGTTTCTCTTTATTTCCAGGTTAAATCTCTCCTTGTTCAGTTTCCATCCATTATTCCTTGTGTGGCCTACAGGAGCTTTAGAAAATAGTTTGACCCCTTCCTCCCTGTGGCAGCCCCTCAAATATTGGAAGACCTCTATCATGTCTTCCCTGGTCCTTCTCTTTACTAGACTAGCCAAACCCAGTTCCTGCAACCATTCTTTGTATGTTTTAGCCTTCAGTCCCTGAATCATCCTGGTTGCTCTTCTCTGTATTTTTTCTAGAGTCTCAACATCTTTTTTATAATGTGGTTACCAAAACTGGATGCAGTACTCTAGGTGTGGTCTTACGAAGGCTTTATAGAATGCTCTTAGTACCTCACTTGATCTTGATTGTATCTCTAATGCAATTTAGGATTGCATTAGCCTTTTTGGCTGCTGCTGCACACTGCTGGCTCATATTTAGCTGGTTGTCCACTAAGACTCCAAAATCCCTCTCACAGTTTCATAGGTGAGGAGCATAAATGCCAAATTAGGGACAGGAGGATGAGGAGCCACTGTGTGGAAATACAAATGAGTGACAATGTAAAAGTCTAGGCATGTGGAAATAAGGGAGGCAGTATTCATCAGGTTCTGACCAGTTCTGGAGAACTGGTAGTGGAAATTTTGAGTAGCTCAGAGAGCTGGCAGATACCTCCTCTGACTGGAGATTTTACAGTATCCTTCCCCTGCCAGGCCCACAAAACCGGTAGTAAAAATTTTGAATCCCACCACTGAGGCAGTTGGAAGTTAGACATGAAAAGTAAGCAGCAACAGTATTGGAGAACATCAAGAGAAAGAACAATAGGGCAAAGCTGAGTGTAACTAGTCAGGGTTTCTGTATAGTTCATGACCATATTTTACTTTTTTAAAGTTAGCACATTTGGTGGGTATGTCCCTTGAGTAGGAATAAATATTGTAGGTAAATTAATTTAATGACACCTCTAAATGTTTCTTGTGGGGGAGAGAAAGAGAGAGAGAGAGTGAGAGAGACAGAGACAGAGAGAATGAATATTACTACAGGTAATTCTCAACTTATGACCACAATTGAGGCCAAAATTTATGTTGTTAAGTGAGAATTGGTTAATTAAATTTTGCCCCATTTTACAACATTTCTTGCCCCAGTTGCTAAGTGAATCACTGCCATTGATAAGTTAGTAACCTGATTGTTAAATGAATCTGGCTTCCCCAGCTTGCCAGAAAGTCACAAAATGTGATCACGTGGCCCCGGGACACAGCAATGGTCATAAGGATGAATCAGTTGCCAAGCATCTGAATTTTGATCACATGACCATGAGTATGCTACAAAGGTTGTAACTGTGAAAAACGGTCATAAGTCACTTTTTTCAGTGCCATTGTAATTTTGAACGGTCACTAAATGAACTGTTGTAAGTCAAGGACTACCTGTAGTTTGAAAAGTAATTAACTTTTTAATGTGTACGAACAAGAAAAGGCTGTGGCCATATATTCTGCAAACTACTGAAGAGAGAAAACAGAAAACGTTTTCTTTTATAATCCCCAGAATCCATTATTCCTGTTGATTAAGCCTAAATTACTATGCAGTTGCTTATTTAGAGGAAATGATTACATTTCTGGGGGCTGAAACTTTGGCTACCTAGAAAAGGCCATGTGATTGTGGTTCCTGACAATCCAATATTAAACAAAAAACCCAATGTTTTTAAATATATTCAATTTTGTCCCTGTGCAGGCCAAATTGCTGAATTAAAAAACAGAGAGAGATGCAGACAAAAAATATTTTTGCAAACCCCAGTGCATTATCTGAATTTGCAAGCGGTTTGCAAACAGTTCCATCATTTTCAGGATCTATTCCTCCATTGTAGGTAATGTCACATCTTTCTAATTTCATTGATATAATCTTGTTGCGGTTATTATAACTTGTGATGAAAGGGGAAATAATTTATTTATATATTTTTCTCTCTTTTTTTGCTATATTCTTATTTTTACTTTATTTTTTATTTTGTCCTTTTTTAAAATTTGCATTATCTTTCCAAGTATAGGTTTTTTTAAAAAAAAATTACTAAAAAAAAAGGTCTCAGATGAAAATAAAAAGTAAAGTTTTTGGATAAAGACACCAGCTAGCTCTTTTTAAAGTTTGGAATTTTCTTCTTCAGAATCTGACCTCTAGGACCTTAGTAAAACTGCCATTTTTTTCATCATTTGAAAATGTTATATACTGCCACTGTTCCAGCTACACATCAATAAAATTCAGCTCACTAATATCTCCTCTATGGAAAGGGAGCTTGAAATATTTGTTGGCAGTTTAAACATTCTTAGTGTCCCTGGGAGCTTTCTGAGAGCAGGAATCAGATTTGAGTAATGATTAGTGAAGCAGGATTTATAACAGAAAGGAGATTTATTTTTAGAAGACACATGAAAAAAAATAGTCAAAGGCTGGAACCTAATTAACTTCATCCTATCAGCAGGAAAATCCAAGAGCAGGTCCTCTGTATATGTACTGTATGCCTGGGCAAGAAGACAGAAAACAGGACCTGAAATTAGCAATTAGGCAAATAGAAATTAGGCTAAGCATAGAAAGAGGGACACAAAATAAATCCTTAACTCTATTTACAGCCAAGGTGAGAAACTATGGCCTTATATGATTTGTGGATTCAACTCCCACAATTCCTGAGTCAGCAATGCTGGGAGTTGAAGTCCCCAAGTCATAAAAGGGCCATAGTTCTTGCATGCATGTATTCCCCCCTCTCCCTCTCCTCTCCCCCTCTTTCCCTCCCCCCCCCTCTCTCAACAGATTAAAAGAGTTGGAAGGGACCTTGTAGGTCATCTAGTCCAAGCCCCTCCAGTCAAGCAGGAGACCCTACATCAGTGGTGTGATTCACATTTTTAAACTACCTGTTCTGTGGGCATGGTTTGGTGGGCGTGGCAGGGGAGGGGTGCTGTAAAATCTCCAGTCAGAGGTGGTATTTGCCAGTTCTCTGAACTACTCAAAATTTCCACTACCAGTTCTCCAGAACTGGTCAGAACCTGCTGAATACCACCTCTGCCCTACACTATTTCTGACAAATGGCAGTTCAATCTCCTCGTGAAAGCCTCCAGTTATGAAGCTCCCACAACTTCTGAAGGCAAGCTGTTCCATTGGTTAATTGTTCTCACTGTCAGAAAATTTCTCCTTATTTCTAGGTTGAATCTCTCCTTGTTCAACTTCCATCCATTATTCCTTGTCTGGCCTTCGGGTGCCTTAGAAAATAGCTTGACCCTTCCTCTCTGTGGCAGCCCCTCAAATATTGGAAGACAGCTATCATGTCTCCCCTGGTCCTTCTCTTCACTAGACTAGCCAAGCCCAGTTCCTGTAACCGTTCTTCATATGTTTTAGTCTCCAGCCCCCTAATTATCCTGGTTGCTCTTCTCTGCACTTTCTCTCTCTTTTTGTTTCTATTTATTTTGTGCACTTCTATTTTTTTTTCTTTCTGCTCATTCAGTAACAGTAACAGTTGGAAGGAACCTTAGAAGTTATTTAGTCCAACAGTGGTGGAATTCAATTTTTTTTATTACCAGTTGTGTGGGCATAGCTTGGTGGGCATGACAGGGGAAGGGTACTGCAAAATCTCCATTCCTGCCCCACTCCAGAGGAAGGATACTGTAAAATCTCCATGCTGTCCCCACCACACTAACCTGATTTCCAGCTCCGTTTTCCTGTGCAGGGCAACAAAAGAAGACCCATCAGCTGGGACTCGGGAGGCAGACAATAGATGGGGGCGGGGCCAGTGAGAGGTGGTATTCTGAACTACTCAAAATTTCCACTACCGGTTCTCCAGAACTGGTCAGAACCTTTTGAATACCACTTCTGTAGTCCAACATCCTGCTCTCACAGGACAACTATCCTATTTCTGATAAATGGCTGCGCAATCTCTTTTCAAAAGCCTCCAGCAATGGGACACTTTTTGCATTTTCTCAAGAGTGTAATTCTAATTACATTCTAATCCTAATTAGAATTGTAATTGCAATTCTTACAATTGTAATTCTTAATAAAATTACTATTAAAAAATTAAAGGTAAATTCACCAGTGAGATTGTCTATTATAACATTTCAGAGTGGTTTATCTAATGTGAGGTAGCAGAAGATAAACTTTCCAGCTAATACAGAAAATAACCCATCCAAACTCCACAGGACTGCAGAAACACACATTATTACAAGAAAATTTTCACAGTGTATGTTGAGGACTAGCTGAGGCTGATGGAAAGTGTTTTTTGTTGATTGCGACAGAATCAGAAGTTCTTTCAAAGCATTGAAAAGCAACATAGCAGGAGTTGATGGAGTTGCCTAGTAAATTGCAGAAATACAACAAAACAACATACCTGGCTAGAGTAGTTTTACCTTGAAGTTAAATTGTGCAAAGTGTATATAAATATGTTTTCTCTTCCCTCTTCAGTTCACTAAATCCCAGGTTCTTTAAAAAAAAAAAGCTGCAATATTTGGGGCAAAATTCATCGAATCTTCATAAAATTTGATATGCCTCTGGAGGTATATGTTTCTAAAGTTCACATTTTATTTACAAGTAAAAAAAAAATGAATGCAGCAACCTACCTGTGAGGTTGGTGAGGAGAAAGAGAGTAACTAGTTCAAACATGCTCCTCTAAATTTCTGTTTTGAGTCTCTCCAGTCCCAGAGCAACGTATTAACTGCTATCTGATGCTACCTTGGCTATTTATTTATCTGAAAGATGGATAAAAGAATTTAAACATCAACTTTCAATTTTTCTATATAAAATTATATTAGAGAAAAATATAATTTGTTGTAAAAGTAAAATAATTTAGTGAACATGTAACTAGGATTGGCTAATTTTATTCTTCCTTGTAGGATTTAAACCTTTTTGTTGCTAATATATCAACCAAAACAATTTCCTACATGTATAGCTACCACCGATTCAATGAAGGATGCATTTTAATTTTTTTCTTTCCTTGTAATAGCTCACAGCAGGAACTGAATCAATTTCCTATGTTACATCAATGTATGTGCCTCAGCAAAAAAAATATGGACAATAAACTAACTGCAATATTCAGTATAAGCAACTGTTGGATGATTTTTTTTTCAATTTCTTTAAAAAAAATCAATCAAAAGGACAAGTTAATTGGGTGGGTCCTCATTTTAAAGATGATAACATGTTCTAATTTGTTTATAATCCCACCAGCACAACTTGGAGGATATACTATTTCTGTGTTACAATTTTAGAATGTCATGTCAGCTTTGAATTATAGACAGCTTTTGATGACTTATTGAAATAGATGCAAAAGGAATTCTGTACAATTCCAGTGAGAGTCATTAAGTTAAGCCCAAAATCATTTTGCCTGATTTTTATAAGACTTTCAAGGAAGCCTTTTCAGTAATAATTTCCCCTGTTCAATGAAATTTATACAGCACATTTAGAAATTTCCCATCTAATCATTTATGTACAAAATTCATTTAACATGAATCACCCATCATACATTCACATTCCAATATTTTCTCAATTATTTTTTCCTCTTTGGTATCTTATCACTTTTTTAATTCTGAGCAAATACAATTCTAGCTGCTGTTAATACATGTATAATTAAATAAGTTTTTTCTTTATTGTAACCTTCAGGTACCATTCCTAATAAAAATAGTTCAGGTTTCAAATCTATGTGTTGCTTTATCGTTTTTTCCAACCATGTGTGTATTTTTGTCCAATATCTTTTAACTTCTACGCATGACCACCACATATGTTAGTATGTTCCAGGTGTCTGGTGGCACTTCCAGCATTTGGCTGATTTATCTTTGAACATCTCAGTTAATTTTGCTGGTGCAAAGTGCCACCTATAAAACATCATCTATAAGTTTTCTTTATATGCTGTCAATATTGTTAATTTATAATTCCTATCCCATAGCATCTACCATGTTTCTCCAACAATACGGGCTCCCCCAATAGGAAGTCCCAGCATGTTTTATAGGCATAAAATCAAATTAAGCCCCTCCCCCCAAATTAAGGCCTATATTAAACATGCAAAATGGGGGGAATGGTGGGTGGGGCCTTTCCGTTAGGAAGTACTTTTGTTGCATACCGGATATGTTGCTGCCTGCATTGACTTCGGCGTTGGTGGGGCACTTTGTATCAGGAGACCTTCCATCACCATTGCTTTCCCTTCTCCCCATGATGCCGCAGCATTTAGAGCAACGTCGGGGCATTTGGCGCAGCCATGCATGGCCAGCCAGGGCTCCTCCCTGCAACCAGAGCCCGGCGGACACACTCGGCTTCAGGTGCTTCTGTCGCCGCCTTCCCTTCACCTTCGAAGGCAAAGCCAATTCTTTTAAAAATGACACCCTACTACCGGTACAACAAAGCTTCCCCTACCCAAGAGGGCAGCCCAATCCCATGTGGGGAGGCAAATCTCCCAGAGCTGCAGTGCAGGATTGGCCCACCCCGGGAGAAGCTCCCAGCCATCATCCCTGCCTGGTGCCAGGCAGAGCGCGAAGAGCTTCGCCTGGGGTGCCCAGCGCAGATAACAGATGGCCCCTCTTGCCCTGCGACAGAGCTCTCACCAAGGCAGCGAGTGCCTCCCTGCTGGGCCCTCTGCTCATCCTACCAGGGCCATGCCAGAGCCGTGCAGGTTGGGCAGAGCCAGGAAAGCAAGCCGTGGGTGTGCGCCCATCTGCCAAGCGAAAGAGCCGGGCCGACCCGAGCTTGGCTTCCTTCCCAAGTCCCTCCAGCTCGAACCCGAAGGGGCCACCAGGAGAGGCTGCCCAAGTCAGTGATAGCACCCACCCATCTGCGGACAGGGAGGTGAGGTGACGGCAGTGCTGCTTCCCTGGCTGGCAGATCCGGCGGACAGGGCTCGAAGCTGCCCGTCCTTTCCACCCCTCACCCAGGCCGTCCCCATCCCCACACATCTCCAAATGCACCGGCAGCTCCAAATGCTGCAGTGGCACAGGCATCGGGCAGAGGTGCTCACTTGGCGGGGCTAAGCTCGGAGGAGGATTGCCTCCCTGTCCATGGATGGGTGGGCACTATCACTACCTCAGGTGGCCTCTCCTGGTGGCCCCTTCGAGTTCTGGCTGGAGGGACTTGGGAAGGAAGCCAAGCTCAGGGCGGCCCGGCTCTTTTGCAGTGCAGGCGGGCGTGCACCCGTGGCTCGCTTTCCCGGCTGTGCCCAGCCCACACAGCTCTGTCACAGTCCTGGCAGGATGAGCAGAGGGCCTGGTGGGGAGGCACTAGCTGCCTTGGTGAGAGCTCCGCCGCCGGGCAGGAGGGTCCACCTGTCAGCTGCGCTGGGCACCCCATGCGAAGCTCTTCGCACTCTGCCCAGTGCCAGGCAGGGATGGCGGCTGGGCACTTCTCCTGGGGTGAGCCGATCCTGCACTGTGGCCCCAGGAGATTCGCCTCCTCCACGTGGGGTTGGGCTGCCCTCTCGGGCAAGGGAGGCTTTGTCATACCAGTAGTAGGGTGTCATTTTTAAAAGAATTGGCTTTGCCTTCGAAGGTGAAGGGAAGGTGGTGACAGGAGTGCCTGAAGCCGAGTGTCTCTGCTGGGCTCCAGTTGCAGGGAGGAGCCCTGGCTGGCCATGCATGGCTGCGCCAAACGCTGCGGCGTTGCTCTAAATGCTGTGGCAGCACAGGGAGAAGGGAAAGCAACGGCGGCGGAAGGTCTCCCGATACAAAGTGCCCCACCAACGCCGAGGTCAACATCCAAGCCATCGCCACTCCCCCCCCCCGAGGATGCAAGGGGGGGAATTAAGTCACCCAAAAAAAGACGGCCTAGCCATTTTTTTCAGGGGTCAAAAAAAAAAAAAGGCCCGGCCTTATTTTGTGAGAAACGGTACCATTTATCTAATTCTATAGCTTATCCAAAGTTTTTTGCCCATGCTATCATTGTTTCTTTGCTTGCATGTTTGTGTATATCAAATGAAACTTGATCACAAAACTCACCAAGCTTCTCTTCTTTTGCATCAGTGGCTGAAGCATAAACTTGGATGTTCGTATTAAAGTATTGTCCCTGAAGGCTAATTGATATTATGCAATTACTGATTGCATTGTAGCTGTTCTTGCTATAACCTAACTGTGAAAGCAGTGTCACTTCCTTTATGTTTTTTATATTCCAGTCCATATCAATTTGTTAATGCCTAAAAAATCAGTATATAATGAATTAATTTCAGCTTTCACTCTATTGAACTTTCCCCATTCGCTTTGAGGATTTTTTTTAATGTTTGTTTGTTTGCTTTGCTGTATGTCAACTTCAGCAACTAAACGTTCTGGAGACTTTAATGTAATTGTGTCATCAATACCACTAGTGCTGTGGTGCTGTGGTGGCACAGTGGTTAGAATGCAGTATTGCAGGTTAATTCTGCTGACTGCCAAACATTCGATCCTGACTGGTTCATGGTTGACTCAGCTTTCCATATGCTGACTTTGTATGCCACTTAGAGTGCTATAAATCACCATGAAGCAATATATAAGTCTAAGTGCTATTGCTATTGCTATTGTGAATAGTCTTAAGCTGTCCTCAGTAACATGTTAAGTGTCATCTGATTTGAATGCTCCTTCATCTGGCACTGTATCTCCAATCTTTTATTACTTTTGTCTGTGTGGTTTTCTGGGTTTACTATTGCCTTTTTATTTATTTATTTTTTATTTATTTTATTTTGTCAAGCGATTATAAGATAAGTATAAGTATAAACATACTTATGAATACATGAAATGGGTACATATAAGAAAAAAATAAGGAAATTATACCTTTCCCTTTGTCACTGAAGTGATTATCTGCCTCTCATATCTTCCTATGTTACTACTGCTCAACTTAAATGCCTGGTTATTTTGGGGAGTGGTTGGGATGACCCTCCCATCTTAAAAAGTCATTCAAGATGGGAGGGTCATCCCACCCCCACCCCCAAAATAGCATATAGTCCTTGGCATATAGTCCTGGCATTCTTCAATAGCAGAGGCTCTTGGCATATAGTCCTGGCATTCTTCATTCATCTAATACCTCTGCTCCCAATGAAGTACCCCAGCAGAATGTAGGGAACTGGGTTTAATTGCTGTTATTTTGCCTTACTTCTCCATTCTTCTCCCTTCAAAGTTGTTTTGTTTCTTCTTCGTGCTCTTCAGGGGAGATTTATAACCTTCCTGAGTTATTAACAAACTACAATAAGTCATTACTAGACAAATGATACATACCCATTTAAATCTATATCTACATATATCTCTGTTATACATATTCAAATCATAAATAATACACTATTTTTTCCTTGTTAAATATCTATAAATAATTAAAACACAATCAAATGTTTGTTTATATTTCATTAATTCTAATTTTAGAAATCAGTAAAATGTATCTAGTGTTTTATAATATTGATCACAACCCTTTACATACTGCCTATTTATCCTTATTTATTTCTTATTTGTTGTTCTGAAACGAAGTGTAAACTTTATCACAAAATCAAAATCAAATATTTATCCTCTGGTTGTTTATCCTTGGAATAAATTTGCTTTTCATAATAGTATAGCATTATCCTGCTGCCTCAGTGTTATTCTCCTGTTGGATAAGAAAGGTATCTGTATAATTAAGAACAATGAATATGACAGTTCATAGACCAATATTTCTAAAATAATTTTATTAATCTAGTTGTGTGTGTTTTCGCCAGTAGGCATTCTCACCATGAAAGATACTGACATTTCTAACATTTAATTGAGTACATCTGGCTCATCCAATTTATTTTAATTATTATGCAGTATATATAGATGTTTACTGTCGTGCTGAATGATGCCTTCAAGGAAAGTGATGCAGGAATCACCCTTAAGTACAGAGTGGATGGGAAGTTCTTCAAATTGAGGAGAAACTATTACTAAAGTGAAGACAACGGTTCTAGAGACTTTTCCTTTGCTAATGACTATGCCCTGAATTTGTCCAAAGCTGTCACAAATTCTTTATGGTTTGTGACAGCTTTGGACTCACCATCCATATTCAAAAGACTGAAGTCATACGCCAGCTGTCTTCTCATGCACCATGCTTAGAATTCCAAAACACAATCAAAGGGTAAAAACTCCAGGAGGCGGACCATTCAGTTACTTTGGTAGCACTCTCTCCCAAGTAGTGACTATTGATATAGACGTTAACTTCAGAATGGCAAAGGCAAACTATTTTTGGCATATTGCACTCCACTGTGTGGGAATGTCAAGGAATTACTCCAGCAATAAATTGACAGTTTACAAAGCCATGGTACTCACTACCTTTCCATATGCTTTAAAATGTGGACTATCTATCAAAGCATGCTAGATTGCTCAACCAATTCCACATGACTTATCTTTGCAGAATATCAATCATCAGATGGCTAGATAAAATTCCAGACATTGAAGTTATATCTTGAGCAAATCTACTATCAATCTATATGTTAAGTCTAAAATAACTGCTACTCACTGCTTCAGTCACTCTTAGTATAATATCTGTATTGTTTTTGTTGCATTGACCACATGATACCCATACTTTGGAAATAAATGTACTTATTCTAGTTCAGATAGATTATTTAGATTCATCAGCAACTGCATAAAATGATCACCCTTTTCTGAAGCAATTAAGCATCCTTTTTTAAAATTTAGGATGAGAAAATTAAACTGAAGTTAATTAGAAAATTGACATGGATGACTATCTTTAATGAAAACTTTTAAGAAAGCTATTTTACATCGTGATCTTATTATTATTATTTTTGTAACATCTCTCTCTTCTTTAATCTGAACAACATTCAGTTTCGAATCTCTTTTGAAGACACAATTAATTTTCGGGTTGTAAATGCAACCTTTATTAAGCAATCTCCTACAATAGCCTTTTCTTTAATGTCCCATCTGGCCTACTTGTCTGTTCTGAAAGGACTTGTATTAACTTCTCCTCTAATATGATGTTGAATTTTTTACAAGGTTTTATGATATTGAATGTGGTTGGGAATGTTGTTCAGGTCAAATGATGGATTAAATTTCTACAATGGGTGATTCATGTTAAATGAATTTTGTACATGAATGACTAGATGGGAAATTGCCTTGACTTTCATGACCCACATTTTCCAATCATTAGAACTATGGCATACATAATTTCTGGAAATATGTGATATTGACATTTAAAATGATAAGTAGTTGAAATATAACATGTTTATTAAACAACAAGAACATCAAGCTATCAATAGCATCCAGAGTAAGAATTCTGAGTTTTACTCTGCAGTTCAACAAAGTATTATGACAAAAGAAAGAAGAACATTAGATTGGGATCCATCCTGATGGTTGGTGTACAATTTTCCAATCAAGTGGACAGCCACAGGGTTGAAGCTCAAAGAAATACATAATTAGTGACCCTCAATACTGCTTCATTCCATTTGCTTGATGTTTGGCCAGAAGAAATGCTCAAGCTTAACCATTAATATCTGACTGCAGAAAAGGAATAAGAAGTAGCAAGCACCAAGTAGGCCTATCAATACTGACTTCAGCCAATAATCCAATATTGTTTGGCTTATTTAAGAGTTTGATTCAATGCTTTTCTTTTTAAGCTAGAAAAGATAACCTCAATCATTGCACATGCAGCATTCTTTGCCAACAATAAGGATATACCAGTTAGTTTCAGCATGTATCTATGCATATATGCAACTGTGAGATGAGCAGCACAAAATTTGATTTGGGGGTGGGGAGGCGGAGAGGCTCCCATTTTTCAACCATCACTAGGCAGCTCCCAATCAAAGACTTAAGATACATACAATCCCATTAAAACTATAAAACCAAATAGACTAAAATATTTAAAACAACAAAAACCTGGTGTCATATCAAATTTCTAAAGTGTGGTTATCTAGTCTTTCCCTAGACCTTGGAGGAAAAGCCAAGATTTAGATTTAGTCATAAATGTCTCTAATCTAGAAACTGTTTTGCAAGTCAGTATAAGGTTACCTACATCTCACAAACTAGGTGGAATATCCAGTGCATTGATACACATTTATATCAAGCTGACCGAAAATGAATTGATCAAGTATACGAAGTTACAGTTGAAAATTCCTTGCTATATTTTGAAATATTTTCCCATTACCTTTGCAATTCTTTATGTGTGCAGTAGTACATTTTTAATTAACATGAAACTTTACTCTTTGCATTTCTCCAAAGTTGTAATTATATTGTCAGAAAATGCGCCAAAAGATTAAAAACTCCAAAATGTGTTTTGGGCATGTGTGTGTGTGTGTGTGTGTGTGTGTGTGTATGTGTGTATGTGTGTATGTGTGTGTGTGTGTGTGTGTGTGGCATTCAGCTTTGTTCGGGTATTTTCCCACGTCATTGTAGTTGTGCTTTTAAAGTTGTAGCAACGTTTCGGCAGAATCTCATCTGCCATCATCAGGCTTCTGTATTGTGTTTGTCTATGAGTCAGACTTTTACAGTGGTTTCAGTTTTAAATTTGGGGCTAGACTACTGCTGTGCCAGAATGGTTTTTTCTTCATCCTGATTGGTTGGGAGTCTTGGTCTGTGTTTATTGTTCTTGGATTTTGCTGTGTTCTGCTTGATTGGTGTTTCTAATATCTTCTGTCTATTTTATGGCTCTTTTTGTGTCTTGATTGGCTGGCAACATTGTGTTCCTGTATTGGAGGCCTTTAGTGCAGCTTGGCTCTGAGTAAATGGACGGCTATCATTTATTCAGAAGCTAGGTTTCATCTGGGTGCCTGGTTGGGGTGTGTTTGAGCTGGAGGTATCAGGGGGGATCTGTTTGTGCTCAGGGGTTTACCTGGCTTGTGGTGTGGAGATTTTGTTTGTTTGTGAGTGCAGCCTTCCAAATGATTGACAGTGTGGAATCATCTCTTCTATTCATGCTTTCAGGTCTCTTTTCAATTTCTATGGCTTCTCTGATAATTCTGTGGCTGGGGTTTTCTATAGTGACTAGGGTTTTTGTGCCATTGAAATTGATGCTATGACCTCTGGCTTTCATGTGTTAAAAAAATCTGTAAAAAAATCAGTTTCATGATTGAATACATTAACATAAATTGCATAATTGTATTTCTTCTTTAATTACAGTTTTCTGCAATTGCAATGTCTTTGTACATGGTTTCACATCAGGCTAACTGGCCTTTAGCAAAAGCCTATGGATAGACAAAAAAGAATGCATTGCTGAACATACTTGAAACTGAGACTTCTTTTTATTGTGAATTGAAGGGAGATTAAAGACTGGATAATTCAAATATATCATAGGTAAAATAGATATCTGGATGAGTTTGGAATTAATTCCAAAAATAAACATAGTTTTTCTTGGTCAGAAAAATAATTAAATGTAATCTATTTTCGTAAAAGAATTTTAAATTTTCCTATCTAGATACTTTCTGAATATATTAGAAGCAAATATAGGGAAAGGACTATTTCTGTACAAAACTCTGCAAGTATTTAACTTTCGCTATATTTTTTGGAAAATGATGAATTGGTTATATAATTCATCCTAAACACAAATAAGTACCATTAATTATGAATCTTTAGAATTCCTTGCTTTTCTTCTTGAGCTTTATTTTTGCAGTTTTAAATTACTTTTTTAGTAACAGAACTTTAAAGTATAGCATTATATATAGTCATTTCCAAAAATTAAATATAGAAGGCAAAAATATGGTCCTTGCACTTAAATTTGGGGCATTTAGCTAAATATATTTTAAAAATAACTTTAAACTTGTTATAATATCAGGAAAATCAATATACTGTAAAGAAATCTAAATTAATTAGCAGATTCAAAAATACTAGTAAAGAATTTTAAAAAAAAATCTAGGTGTAAAAATGTTCCATTATGTTAACCGTGACATAACATTAAACCACTTAAGACTGGGAGAGATGAATTAAGTATTGAATCTAAATTATTGCCAGATTATAGACTACTGGAATATGATTTGAAGAGATAAGACAAGTCATCCAGATATCTATTGGATATTGAGTGTTCTGTTGTATCTGCATAAACCTTTTCTTTCTTTTACTGATAAAATTTTTGATCAAGCATCTTCTGCTGGAAATCTCAGGAAGTATTGAGAAGTTTCAAAATAATCCTGCAAAATCAACCACTTTTTAAAAAGTGGACTGGAAATACAATGATGTAAGAAGTAAATTTCTACCAGGAGTGAGAATTTTGCTTTTCTTAAGTGATCCATTGCAACATGAAAAGTCTACATTATAAATTAATTAAGAAGATTCACTTTTAAGATTCATTAACTGTGATTTTACTTCAAGAAACTTTCAGGCTTCTGATACATATGTCAATCCTCACAGAAATATTATGTGGGAAAAATAGGAGGAGGAAGGTATATTGGATATGTTCACTGCCTTGACTTATTCGTAAAAATAATAAAGGTCATGTGTGTGTGTGTGTGTGTGTGTGTGAGTATGTGTGTGTGTGTACACACACACACGCACATAAATAAATTTATGAAATAAAATACAAAAACAAGCAGGTTTCTCAAGCAATGGGTGACTTTTGGATTGATAAGAACTACAGTTTATGGAGTGAATTTTTAATTCTGGTTAAGTCAGATAAATTAGCCTAGAAGAGTAAATCAGTTTCCAAGAATAATGATAATTAACATGTGGTTCCATAGCTGGGAGTAATCCTATTAAATTCAGTGTGACTTTTGAATATGAAAATGAAGAACTGTTCTGGTAAAACATTTAAAAATAAAGGCATTACATTGCTTTCATTAGTTAAAATGTAGACAAGATATGACATCAGGAGAGAGTGAGAGAGAGAGTGAGTGAGTTTAATTGTTTGGAGAGAATTGCAATGCTTGTCTGTCTAGAGTGCATAAAATACAGATTGTATCCTTTTCTGGATTAGCTCCTTGTTTCCTAATCAATAAACAAATCTTGATATATTGAGTTGCTGGGTTCTTAGCCATCAGTAACTATACCGATAGGAGTTAATCAGAAATAAACTATAGGGACTTGATTTAATCCTAGTTACTGCTGTTATGATGTAGGGAAGCATAAAAGGATCTACAGCTGAGTATGACATAAACAGTTGGATCCATTATATTCTTCTTTATCTGGCATTCTCCAGAAGTATTGGGGCTGTAACTGCCAGATTCCCCAGCCAACACGCTAAAGGCCATACTGCTAGATTTCAGTGACCTAATTCCCAGTTAGAAGCACTTGAAGCTCATTAATGGGAAGCAGAAGAACTGTGGGATCAATTTAAAGACATTGTTAAGGACAATAATTAAAAGATATTGCCAAAAATCAAGACAAGAAGGAACCAAACTGAATCTGAAAACGTATCATGGAAATTGTTAAAAAGAAAAGAGAATGCAAATCAAGAAAGACAAAGATCTCAGGAATTAACTTTAAAAAGAATTTCAAAAAGCTGTTATGAGAGACAAGAATTGATATTATAAGGCATCAAAGAGTGAAACAAATATGGGGAAAAAAGAAAAATGTTCCAAAAGACTCAAAAGGAAATGTTAACCTCGAATTGCTATGTATAGTAATGATGTCAATAACCAAGATAAAGGAAAAGATATTCCCTACTTAGAAGAACCTCTAGTACAAGTGATGAAGTTAAATCAACTCTTCAATCATTAACAATTGAGAATATGAATTGATGGAATATCTACAAATAATAGGAAGCCATGCCAAAGAAGAAGAATCTGTAAAAGTTCTAACTAAGCTGTCCCAGCAAATCTGGGTTAGACTAACAAATTGGAAAAGGCCAATCTATATACTAATACCAAAGTAATAAGACAAAACAGAGTGTGCAAAACATCATACAATAATTTAATTTCACATTCTAGCAAAATACTACATAGGACCATCCAATACAGATTACAATCATACACGAGAAGAGGGAGGGAGGAAAGCAGAAAGAGAAGAGGGGGGGAGATGGGGAAGGAAGGAAGGGAGAGGGAGAGGGAGAGAGAGAAGGGAGAGATGTCAGATATTCAAAATGGTTTAGAAAAGACTGAGGAATGTGAGACATAATTGATGATCCACACTGGATAATTGACAAAGCCAGTTTGTAAGGGCTTTTGCTTGTATCAGGGCAATCTGTGGAATGACTTTAGAAAAATGGGAATCTCAAAGAATGTCATTGTCATTGTGAAAAGTATTTGTAGTGTATATAGTTCAGGAAGTCACAATGTGGACAAATGGTGAAATAGACTAACTCAAAGTTGACAAAAGGATGACAACGCTATATATTTGCCCTTTATTTATTCAATCTATATACATTTTGAGGGAAGGTAATTAGAAAATGATTAACATGGTTTAAAATTAGAGGAAAAAACTTTAATAACCCAAGCTACAGTGATAACACCACACTGAGAGTCGAAGTTGCACATGCAAATGATCTGCAAGCTCTAATAATGAAAGTCAGGGAGCAGAATAAAAAAACAGAACTAAGATTAAATATAAAGAAGACCAAACTAATGACTACAAGGACAGTAACCTGCTTTAGAACTGACAATGAAGATACTTCTCTTCAACTATCAACAGTGAAGGAATCATCTGTCAAGAAATGTACCAGATACTAGCACTTGGCAGAAGACCTTTGAAAAGATATTTAAAAGGTGAGATATGCCTATACCTATAAAGATCAGATTTGGGCACCCAATGATATTCTCTGTGATACAATACAAAAGCAAAAATCTGTTATGCTCCAATGAAGTATAACAATGAAATTGGGCAGGAAAGGAGTAGGACCAGCCGTTCAGTTTACCTATTTTTTTTTGCAGTGCTCTTCAGTTCAAATGATGAAAATCCGTTTTTAATACATAGGTCTATTACTGTATATGGAACAGGAGTTCTTCATATTTTAGCCCTTTTTTCATGGCGAAATCTCCAGCATCAGCCTGCCTGATTTAAATATTCTGAGTGCCTGAATGATAAGCTACATTTCTTTGAAATGCCTGGGTTTGTTATTAGTAAGTAGATTCATGCCAAGACATTCCTTTGTTATGCAAATCTTGACTGGAAACATCAAATCATGTTACTTTCTCAAGTTTCCCTCCACATTAAGGTGTTTCTGAAGTCTCACACTATCAATAGCAGAACAAGCAAAATCGTGGTTTCTGGATATTTCAATTCCCATACACTCCAGTCAGAAATAATTGATAGTGATTGTTGTAGTTCAAAACACCTCTCCCAGCTACAAACTATGATTGATCACTGCTTGTTATCTGCAATTTTTTTTAAAAAATCTGCTGATTAAAATAATTGAAATTACAATTACAAAGAACTAGATAAAGGAGCATGGGAAAACAATATCAAAGCCACTCTGACAAAGGACCCACATACACACACAAACATAACACAGTCGCTCACACATGCAGGTAACAGTGACCTGGGGCAAGCAATAAAGGAATATTGCTTCATTATATTATTCATATAATATGAAACTTCGAATAAAAGCCTTAAGGGAGAAAAATAAGGAAGTATTGGTATATGAAAAAAAAAATTACATGCACTTGGGGGAAAAAGGAGCTTTTTTAAAAAAATTATGTTGGTCAGAGATTGGAGAGATGGTTGTTGAAGTGTTATTGAACTATGGGTGACTTTGAATGAGTCCCATTTTTCTTAGATTCACTGACATCATATGCCTGTTGTTGTGAGGATAAAATAAGATGATCTAATGTGTACTGTGCTGAGCTTTTCTAAAGGAAACATGTAATTATCAAATGGTGATGGTATAAGTAGCATTCTAGTTTTTTTCTGTTTCATACTTAGAGTTCACTAAATTTGCTTATCTCTATAAAACTATATTCTGATTTCCTTCCTATTGTATTCAGATAATAATTCTGCAGTTACCAAGCCTCTATCGCACTTCCAGTTGTTAGGATCTGTCATCCCCAAAGAAACAGAGAAAGATGAATGCAAATAAGTTATAGCTCTAATATCTACAACTCATTTTTGCAGGGTATACTTTAGCAATGGCTATTACGAGCTACAAGATTGATTCAATTCACAGGACCTTTTCATTTTGACATTATTGTGAATGTCAAATGTTTCTGGTTTCCAGTTCTAGTTCTAATGGCATTCCAGTTGATTTCCAGTGAAACATATATATTTCAAACAAAGCAAACCAGGCTTTCTGGGCCATACTCTTTTAAAAAAAAAAATCCAAATAGAAGGGGAACAAAAGAAAAAAAAATCAATCAGGTTCTCAGTGTGCTGTTGCACTTTAATACAAATATCCATTTGCAGATGTATTAGCAGGGAAAGTACAAGACAATTGCAAGGACATATGCTTCTTCCGTTTATGGGATACACAGTGGGCTCAAAAATAAAACTGTTTAGCTATGAATCAAACTTCTTTCCTTAAGGATATTATGGATCACCCACTGGGTTCTGGAAATAATAATGGAATTATAGAAATTTTATTGCACTTAAATGATTTTTCAAAAGAAAAAAACAGTGTGGTTATTCCAAATTTTAAAAAAAGAAAACTAGGCTGGAGGTAGTACATTTCATTTATATTATACATGGAGGAACTCCCCTCTGACTGACCCAGAGGTGAACTGATTTATTTTATAAAAAGAAAAAAGAAAAGAGAAGGATTAGTTTATTTCTTAACCCAATTTTAAACTAGAGGCTTTTAAAGGCTAGGCATGTAGCCTCAAAGATAGTCATCATCATCTCACACACGCACATGTGCGCGTGCGCGTGCACACACACACACACACAAAAGCCCCATCAAAAGTCTTTGAAAACTATTGTCAGCGAAACAACTAATAAACAAGAGGTTGGCCTCACTCTCTAAAAAGTTTATCAGCCAGTTTCACTGGAGGTTTTTAAGAAGAGATTGGACAGCCATTGGTCCAGAATGTTCCAAAGATGCTTCCCCACCACCACCACCACCACCCCTGCTCGAAAAAAGGGCAACTGGACTTTCTTTGTTTTTCCTTGAAGACATTTCTTTTCTCATCCAAGGAGCTTCTTCAGTTCCGACTGAATGGTGGGGAATGGAAGGATTTATATTCTTTGCAGTCATCTAGTTGTTAGCAATCTGAAGGTTGGTTGTTAGCATGGCTCGGCTTCAAAATTTTTAGCAAAGGGTTCTCTGCCTGGTTGCTGGGTAGGCATGGCCATGGTGGGCATGGCTAATCGGCCTCCTGCACCATGGCGGTGGGGGCATTTTTACCCTCACTGGACTCCGGAGGCTTTCCTCAAGCCTCTGAGAGGGTGAAAACGGCCTCCCCGGGCTCCAGAGGCTTCCTGGAAGCAGGAAACAAGTCCATTTCTGGCCTCCATGAACTTCTAGGAGGCCCATTTTTCGCTCTCCCTGAACCTCTGCAAGCACCTTGCAGTTACCTGCATCCAAAGCAGGCTGCGTGGGACTCATGGGAGGGGCAGGGTGGGTGGGGCCAGCCAGGAGTGGGATTTGGGGTTCTCTAAATTGCATAAAATCTTAGCTAGGGGCTCTCCCAAACCCCTGAAAACCCCCAGCATCCCAACCCTTGTTGTTAGCATTCTGAACTTTCAGAGGCCAGTGGTGCAGATTTCTGATCACTCCCACACAAATATCCTTATTTATATTTTGATTCTCATGACCCACAAAATGGGAGTGATCGGAACCCTACACCACTGAGCTCAAGGTTTGTCTACCAGCAAAGTGGGAAAAGAAAAAGCAGTAAACCACATTAAGGAATGTCTCCAAACTGGGCCTACATCAAATCCCCCAAAAGACCTTGCAGGAGCTCTTCTATAATAGATGCAGAAAAAGAACAACAAACGAAGCCATGTTGTCGTTTCATACCCTGCAGGAATATCTGAAAAGCTCAAGAGGATTTTCAACTAACATAACATACATGCACACTTTATGCGTAAGAATCACATGCCTATTTCAATCAACGTCTAATAAGAGAATCACTTATTCAAACATGGAGAAGAATTAAAAACAAGCATTATATGAAGATACCATTCTCGCTGTCAACCATGGAGGCCATGATCCATCTGAAAAGATTAGATTATAAGAAAAATGATAAGTTACAACAAATTATTAGATAACCCAGGGAAATTAAAGTCAAATCAAGAACTCAAAGAAAAGGGAATTATAATTAATTGGTAGCCATATTTACAAATTCAAAACAAGTATAAAAAAGATTTAGAAGAATTCAGATTCAACAAAGGGCAAAATCAATTAGATAAAATCTTAATTGGACCATAACAAAAATTTATATCTAAAGCATACAAATACTTATTAGACTTCAAAATGGAAATAGAAATTGTGAATGATAGCATGGGCGTGGAATTTTTGGATATGGAATATGGATTTAGAAGAATGGGAGAAATTATGGAGTACAAATTACAAATGAATGACATCTTCGGCATATAAAGAAAATTCATATAAAATGTTTTACCTGTGGCATCTGGCCCCAATGAGATTGGCTAAGATTTATTCTAATACAAGCCCAAAATTTTGGAAATGCCAACAAGCTCGATGGTACCTTTTATCATATGTGGTGATTATGCCCTGAGACCAGGATTTATTGTACTAAAATTAAAAATTGGATACAGGAAATTATAGGACATCAAACTGAACCTAAATCAGAATTCTTCCTATTAGGAATAATTAAAGATCAATATCCAAAAGAAATAAAATATACATTATCTTACATATTCCAACAGCAGCCAGGATAGCTTTTGCACAAATGTGGAAAGGACCCAACACTCCCACAGAGGATTTAGTGATACAAAAAATAATGGATTGTGCAGAAATGGATAAACTTACATTAAAAATGAAAGAGAAGGAGCACTGCGAGTACTATTCAATCTGGCACAAATAGTATGAATGAGTAGAGGATAGATAAAAGAAATAAGAAGAGGAATTGTAAGAGACCTTAAGAAAATGATATGTAGATATATAAAACAGATAGGTTTATAAGACAGAACTAACTATAGCTAAAGATAATAACTATTGGTAAATGTATATTAAATGTAATAAGATTTATAAGATAATATTTATATATGTCAAAATGCTGTTGAAAATGTGAATGTGATTTGAATTGTATTGGCAGAAAACACAATAAAAAATTATTTTAAAAAATATGAATTTCATAACACAGCTTCTCATGTGTCTATGACATTAGTGTAGTTTATGATCTGTTACTCAACGAGGGGAAGCAATTTTTTGATGAACTCTTTTGAAGATATAATATAAAGCAAGTAAAAACAATTCAGAGAAACAAGATTTTCTAACATTTATGTTTGACTAACTGCATGGTACTTCAGAGGATCCTATGTTCTTTAAACAAATAAAAAGTAACAGGGGTTACCATGGTTACCATTTCAACCATTATCCTTGCACTTACATACACAATATAGCAATAATTTTGGGGGACAATAAAAAAAAATGTATAGCAGAATAATTTCATCTTCTACAAACCATCTGGCATTGGGGTTAACTTTTTTCTGCATTATGCTACATTTACATAACTTAATGTGGCAAGAAAGGAATAAAAACATTAAGAATAAAGAACTTAATAGGGGATTAGATGGAATGTGATTTAACCTGCAGTCAAGGGGGGAAATAATTTCTGCTTCAGAGATTTGAAAATTGCTCCATAACCTTAAAATCACAATGATGGCAAAGTCTTGCTTTAAGAAAAAAGATGCACACAGAAAGTGACATGGGAATCAAGTTTATATTTATATAAATGTTACTAGCCAAATTTTGTTGTGCTCTCTCAAAAATAGTGTCTCAATATTAAAAGAGAAATATTTTTTTACATTTTCTGTTCCTTATATGAAACACTAAAGTCTATTGTTGGATCCTGATACACAGTAACCATCCCTGAATAGACATGTCAGATTTCTAATCAATATCTTGAATCCCAAAGACTAATTTTGAATAAACGTATTTAAAGTACAGTATTTTGTAATCTCCTTTTTTCCCTTGAAAATGCTGTTTCTGCATTTCTGGAAGCTTTCCATGGACGTTAACACTGGGTTTTATTTTGGGGGAAACATGGTATTATTTCATTATAGGAACATATGTGTGCACCTTTGTCTATGTGTATGCATCAGTGACTGATCAATATTTTAGTCAGCTCCTGAAAAGAAATCCTAGCATTGACAGTTTACAGCTTGACTTTTCTGTTCTCAGGTTTCAATTTTCTAAATCTACTAATACACATACGGCTTGTATAGGTACCTTGAATTACACTTACCGCAGAAAATGCATTTATCTTTTTTCAGCAGAGTACATGACCACAATCAGAACAATTTTGAAAATGGATCCAGCTCGTTTGAGTTTTTGCAGAATTTGGAACTCTAATGGTCAAAGGAGAGTGTTCAAGTTGCAAGTAGAGCTTATTTTAAAGAGACATACAATATGTTGCCAGTTACATGGAAAACCTCATATTTGGATGTGTCCATAGAATTGATAATAACATTTTTCTTGGATATTTTGTAGCATATACCCCAAAGAACAATTTCCTGACATATTTCAGACTCATTCGAGATCATAATGAAATATTTTATGCAATCTCTGTTGGACTGAATGGAAGTTACACAGCAGGCATATTTGGTAAATTGCACTATTCGCTTATTTAGACTGCTCTGGTGAATCTTTATATAGAACAAAATAAGGAAATCTAAGATTCTAAAATGTCAGTTTCCAAGATAAATCTCTACCAGCATTTATTTGCAAAGAATTAAAAACATCTCCAGTGTTGATTTTAAAATGCTTATCTAAAAATGTTTTAATGTGTTCACTATTTTTTGGTGTGTATCACAGAATAATGCAGGAAGACGAAAAGGAACTGGATTCATTTTTTTTAAGTCAAGCTCCTGATTGGCTCACTGTATAGATAGACTTTTGGTCTGGTTCCTGACTGGCCTGCCTCTAAACCAGATTACTGCTAGGTGTTGTTTCTGATGAGACTGCTGCAGATTCTATATTGTTGACCATATTCTATATTCCATATAGAATTATATTCTATATTTCATTGACCATGAAAATAAACACAAACACACATCCTTCACCTTTCACACATTGAACCGGAAACCCCTGACACCGCACCAACACTGCACTATACAGCAGAATTCAAAAGAGCTACTGCCCTGGGATAGAAGCTGTTTTTCAGCCTATTTGTCCTTGTTTTTATTATTCTGTACCATCTGCCAGATGGTAATAGTTCAGAAGAAGGGTTCTCGGGATGAGATGGATCTTTGAGAATGTTTTGAACTTTCTTAAGGCAGTTGAAGTTATTAGAATGTTTATGGCTCTTGATAGCCTCTCTATGTAGCCACACATGGTCATTTGATATAGTTGCCAGTTGTCTTCATATTGGCTATTAAGTCCCGTATAAAGCTACACATATTCCACTATTGCTGATGATCAGTTTTCCTAGATGGCAATGTCTTTCAGGTTCTTTTAATCAATATTATTCTGTATACTGTGGTTTCAGAAATGTAGGATACCACTGAATTATGAAAGTGGATTTTTGCCAGCTTTGGGTAGAAGCTTTCGATAGAGCCTGACTCAAGGATGGACTAATTGTTTCTCTTGAAAATAAATCAGTCAGAATTCTTCCTAGACAAGAAACCTATCAGCAACCAGCTTTCTTGGACTCCCATGAAATAGACCAAGCAGGGATCAGCTTGACAAATTTATTTTCTATATACAGGTATCCTTGACTTACAATCACATTGGAACCAGAATTTCCATTGCTAAGTTGTGAGTTCTGACTGATTTTATGACTTTTTGCCATGGTTCTTTAGCAAATCACTTCAGTTCTTAAGTGAATCATGTGGTTGTTAAATGAATCCAGTTTCCCCCATTGATTTTGCTTGTTGGAAACTGGCTGGGAAGGTCACAATGGTGATCTCATGACCTTGGGGTACTGCAAGTATTGTAAATAGATGCTGGTTGCCAAGCACCCAAATTTTGATCATGTGATCATGGAAATGCTACAACAGTCATAAGTGTGAGGACCAGTTGTAGTCGCTTTTTTTCAGTGCCATTGTAACTTCAAACGATCACTAAACAAATGGTTGTAAGTCAAAGATTATCTGTATAGCCCCAATATCTAGACTGAGTATTTATTACCACTACAGTTAAGTGCTCTGATACATTTTGAATGTCATTCTCCATGACTATTTAGCTTTGCTCTGGACAAGGGAGCACAAGCCAAGCATACCAGAGAATACAAAATAAGTCACTGAGATCCAATAAAAATTCCCTAGGCAGCAACCTCATGACTTTGAAAAGGAAAAAGAAAGAAAATTGGATGCCCATGGAGATTCTCAGTCACCCAGGTCATGGTTGTCCCAAAGGTCTTTGAAGAGGTTTCACTTCTCATCCAAGAATCTTCTTCAGCTTTGACTGGATTATAGGGAATGGAAGGATTTTTATTCCTTGCAGACAGTAGTGCAAATGGGTATAGAGCCTTCTTGGAACTGCTAAAAAAGGACTGTGTTGTAGACTGGAGATAGATGATGTCATATCCCTTTCCCTCTGTTGAGAGAGGGCTGTTCAGTTTTAACATAGATAGCCTCTTTAACCCAGACACAAACTGAGCAATGCGGTATATGCACTGCAATGCAGTGAGCCATGTGCAGATCTGTACATTGGAGAAACAAAACAACCACTTCATGAACACATGGCACAACAAACTCATCTGGACAAGATTCAGCAGCTCATCTGCATTAAAAAAACAAAAGCCACTCTTTTGAAGACAGAAAAGTCCACATTTTGGACAGAGAGGACCAGTAGTTTGAAAGAGGGGTCAAGGAGGCCATCTATGTCAAAATTGAACAGACCTCTTTCAACAGAGGGGGGGGGGGGAATACAACCTCATCTATCTCCAGTCTACAACTCAGTTCTTTCAGCAGTTCCAAGAAGGCTCCACACCAATTTGCACCACTCAGGTGACCCTGATGACACAGATAAACTATAAAAAGAATGCAAATGACCATCTGGCTGCAAGTCCAGTTGCCTCTTGAAAAAGCACCTTTGGGTTGCAATCAATCAGAACAGGGCTCTTCAACCTTGGCAACTTTAAGACTTGTGGAGTTCAACTCCCTGAATTCCTCAGCCAGCAAAGAGTTGAAGTCCCCAAGTCTTAAAGTTGCCAAGTTTGGAGACCTCTAAATTAGACCATCAGAATTGAAATCATATGTTCATGCACTCAGACAAAACATTGTAGTTACCCTGACAAAATATCTTGGTTTTTCAAGGCAACCCCTCCAAGTCAAGTTAAAAGCCATGGCCCTGGTCCCAAGGAAGTAAGACCAAGATAAGAAGAACATTCCAACTGAGTTAATTTACCGCTAAACATATTTAATTTGTACTTAATTTGCATTTAATACCTTTGAAATTACTCAAATTTAATTATGTTTAAAGAAATTAAATGCCTCCAATATGATTATCTTTTATGTCTCTCACGTTAAACGCTATGAATTTTAGCATAGTTTTAAAAGAATGTGAACAGGCTTCTAATTACACTGAAAATCTATACTTGTAACTGCAGATTTCATCTCCATCTTCATAAGTTTGAGAGGCAATACAGAAAAGCAGTGGAGTCACCCAATCAAGCAGAAAAAATAGATGTCCTTTTTGCCAGCCAACTAACAAACATATGCAGGAAACACACAATAGTAATGGGAGACTTCAATTATCCTGATATCAATTGGAAAACTAATTCTGCACCACGTGAGAAATCAAATAAGTTACTAATCAACCTAGCTGACAACTTTGTTGTCCAAAAGATAGAGGGTGAAACTAGAGCGACAGCCATACTGGACTTAATTCTTACAAACAAAGAAGTGATAGAAGGAGTTGAAACTGCAGGAACCTTGGGTGAGAGTGACCATGTCATACTAGAATTCAACATAACACAAACACAAGCAACAGAACATAATGACATCAGAGTCTTGGATTTTAAAAGAGCTGATTTCAATAAACTCAGAGAGAACTTGGGAAAGATTCCATGGATGAAAATCCTAAAGGGGAAAACAACTCAAGAATCTTGGGAAACTAAAAAGTATGATCATAGAAGCCCAGACCAGAACCATACCACTGAGAAAGAAAAACAAGAAATCCAAGAAGAAACCAGCATGGCTACATAAAGATCTCTCTGGCAAATTGAAAGAAAAAAAGGACAAGTACAAAAAAATGGAAAGAAGGACATACAACTAAGGCAGAATATCACAGATAGCCAGAATCTGCAAAGACAAAGTCAGGATAGCAAAGGCTCAGAACGAACAAAGACTTGCAATAAAAGTCAAAGATAATAAAAAAAGTTTCTTCCAACATCTAAATAACAAGAAAAAAAATCAAGGAAACAGTCGGTCCACTAAAGAGAGAAGATGGCAAGGAAGTAACAGGCAACAGAGAGAAAGCAGACTGCTTAACTCATTCTTTGCCTCTGTCTTCATGCAAAAAGAAACTATAGCTCAACCCACCAAAAACGTAACTGTAAAAGACAGACCAGAAATAAAAGTTAAAATAAGCAAAAAAAATAGTAAGAGAACACCTGTCTGATCTTGATGAAAACAAATCACTGGGGCCTGATGGATTACATCTCAGAGTTTTAAAGGAGCTGGCAGAGGTCATCTCAGAACCATTGCACCATATCTTTCAAAAATCCTGGAGCACCGGGGAACTACCAGAGGACTGGAAAAGAGCTGATGTTGTTCCCATCTTCAAATAAGGAAGGAAAAAAAAACAACAGACCCAGGAAACTATAGGCCAATCAGCCTAACATCAATACCCGGGAAGATACTGGAAATGATAATAAAAAAAAAACAGATCTGCCAACATCTAGAAACAAATAAACTAATAACTAGCAGACAGCACAGGTTTGTTAAGAACAGATCATGCCAAACCAATCTTATTTCATTCTTCAACAGTGACTAAATTAGTAGACCAGCAAAATACTGTGGACATAATATATTTAGATTTCAGCAAAGCATTCGACAAAGTAGACCACAACCTACTTCTTAGTAAGCTAGAAAGAAGTGGAATAGATAGCACCACCACTAGATGGACTCGTAACTGGCTGGCAAACCATACTCAACGAGTAGTCCTTAATGGCTCTAAGTCTACATGGAGGGAAGTAAGCAGTGGGGTGCCATAAGGTTCCGTCTTAGGCCCAGTACTCTTCCATATCTTCATTAATGACTTGGATAAGGGAATAGAAGGGGAACTTACCAAATTTGCAGATGATACTAAGCTGGCAGGAATAGCTAACACGCAAGAAGATAGGCTCAAGATCCAGATGGATCTTGACAGACTAGAACACTGGGCCATATCTAATAAAATGAAATTCAATATAGAGAAAAGTAAAGTCCTACACTTAGGCAAGAAAAACCAAAAGTACACATATAGACTGGGTGAAACCAGGCTCAATAGCAGTAACTGTGAGAGGGATCTTGGAGTCTTAGTGGACAACCAGCTAAATACGAGCCAGCAGTGTGCAACAGCAGCCAAAAAAAGCTAATGCAGTCCTAAATTGCATTAATAGAGGGACACAGTCAAGATCAAGGGAAGTACTAATACCACTCTATAAAGCCTTAGTAAGATCACACCTAGAGTACTGTATCCAGTTTTGATCACATTATAAAAAAGATGTTGAGTCTTTAGAAAAAGTACAGAGAAGGGCAACCAGGATGATTAGGGGACTGAAGGCTAAAACATACAAGAAGGGTTGCAGGAATTGGGCTTGGCTAGTCTAGTAAAGAGAAGGACCAGGGGAGACATGATAGAGGTCTTCCAATATTTGAGGGGCTGCCACAGGGAGGAAGGGATCAAGCTATTTTCTAAAGCTCCTGTAGGCCACACAAGGAATAATGGATGGAAACTGCACAAGGAGAGATTTAACCTGGAAATAAGGAGAAACTTTCTGACAGTGAGAATAATCAACCAATGGAACAGCTTGCCCTCAGAAGTTGTGGGAGCGCCATCAGTTGAGACTTTCCAGAAGAGATTGGACTGCCATTTGTCAGAAATGGTATAGGGTCTCCTGCTTGGGCAGGGGGTTGGACTAGATGATCTACAAGGTCCCTTCCAACTCTGATTATCTGTATCTGAGTTTATCTTCCAGGGAAGCATCCCAGAATTTAGATTTTTTTTCTCCTCAATGTGCAATCACACTACAGGTAGTCCTTGACTTACAACAGGGTTTTAGTGACCATTCAAAGTGGCAAAGGCACCTAGAGGAAAATGATTAATGACTGTTTTTCATGCTTATAATGGTTGCCACACGTGATCACAGGAACAAAATCCAGGCACTTGGCAACTGACCCAGGATGGTTGCAATGTCAGATTTTGGGCCTGATTGTGGTCATAAATACCTATCTGTATATATGAAATGTATTTCTCCATAATAATAAAATTTGCACTTAGACTTATATACCACTTCACAGTGCTTTACAGCCGTCTCTAAGTGGCTTACACAGTCAGCATATTGGCCCCAACAATCTGGATCTTCATTTTACCCACCTCAGAAGGAATCAATCTTGAGCCTGGTGAGATTCGAACTGCCAAATTGCACATAGCCAGCAGAATTAGCCTGCACTACTGCATTCTAACCACTGCACCACCGCAGCTCTTAATAGGAGTTTCTGTAGTGTAGTGGTTATCACATTTGCCTAACACACGAAAGGTCCCTGGTTCGAAGCCAGGCAGAAACAGCTCTTTGGTCTTTTTAGGAATTAATTGGTAGAACACCTTTCCTTCAGAAGTTGTGGGTGTTCCAACACTGGAAGTTTTTAATAAGAGAGTGGACAAAGCATTTGTCTGAAAGGGTATAGACCAAGTCTCCTGCTGTTGTGGCCTGCCGACAGTTGGTGGAGCTGACAGCAGAGTCAGACAGTAGTATGGAGGTTGTGGAAGAACCTGGGCCATTCCTGGTGGCTGAGGAAGGCTCGGATGAGGACTCCAAGGTCCCTTCCAACTCTGTTATTCCATTCTGTTATACTGTTATTACAAACTTTGGAAAGGAATTGCCTTCCATTTGCTTCATCTGTCCACCAATCTTTAAAGTAGCCAAACCAAGATTACCAACTCACAATTTTGCCCTTGGTTGTATGTTCTTTCCAAAATATACATTCCAGAAGGTGGTGTCTTGATGTTTTTCTCTCCGGTCTCCTTTCTTGAACAGAATTGCCAATACAGAGCATGTAAATAAAGAGACAGGTTAGAGCAGCAGTACCCCCTTCCTTTCTGACTTGGGGAAATCTGCTTTCATCATTGAAACAGTCCCCTGGGTTCACCACAGGGAAGGTCTCCTTGCTGGGAACGACAGAGCAAAGATTACAAAAGCTCTCCCTTATTTACTCTCCAGCCTATATATTCACTTGTTCATCTAGTGCCACAACCTCCCTTGTAAAGGCACAGCAATTAAAACAGCTTTGTGACGTTCAGTGAGGAGTGGTGGCACAGCTCCTGTGTAGCTAAAGATATATCAGAGGAGAAGAGTGTGTGGCAGTTAAAAAGCCAGAATGCTTTGTTTCCACACGTCTCGCTCCTAAGACATTCAGTAATTCAGTGGGGCTTAAGCCTTTTAAGCCATGCTTGCTGTAAATGAAGGAACTCTGAACGCAGAAGTAACACATAGCAGCTGCTGTGTGGCATTCTGAGATCCCATAAAACATTTAGTTTTCTCAGCTGGCTTGAGTTTGTCAGAGAACACGAATACTTCAGAAACGCTGTGCTATTTGTTTCTTAACTGAAGAGGAAATAAAAATGAGGAAGATATTTTTTTCTAGGAAATAATTTTCCAAGTGTTAGAGAAGATAAGATACAACCATTTCCTGAGTCATTCCATCCAGCCCAGCCCTTGCATTATACTAGAAGCAAAAGCTTTTCCTTCCTATCATTTATTAGCTTGCTGCTTTTGTCTTCTATCAAGATCCTGAGATAGCACTTTCAGGTTTTCAGCTGTTATTGGCAAAATCAGGTTCTCAACCTTTTCACCATGGACCCTGGCCATGAACATCCCCTCACCAGAGGTGGTATTGAGCAGGTTCCGACCAGTTCTGGAGAACCAGTAGCAGAAATTTTGAGTAGTTCGGAGAACCGGTAAATATCACCTTCGACTGGAGATTTTGCAGTATCCTTCCCCTGCCATGTCCACCAAGCCACGCCCACAGAACTGGTAGTAAAAAAAATTGAATCCCACCACTGCCCCTCACCCAAGACTTAACTCAAGTTTTAAATCATAACATTTCTTCAAGCCTCTGTGATGACATCGAAGACACTCCCTTCCCAAGGTTGGTGGACCACAGGTTGAGAACCACTGGACTAAATAATAATGTGGCTTGGTTTTTGTATAATAAGACATGCAAATCCACACTGTATTATAACATTATGCATGAGCAGATCATTAAAGTTCTTTTTTTAACAATTATGACTTTTTATAAAAAAAATGCTCAGCATCAAGTATGAAGGTGGCAACCATTCTGTTAGAAATGATATATTCTCTCTCTTTCAATAGGTCTGTGATAGATTTCACTTCCATAGTACCAATAAGGAGGAATGTAGCTGATTTATTTGCTCCAAATAAATATGATACAGCAATTAATCCAAGGGCCTTGCCAAGGATACTAAAACTTAAACGGCAATTTTAAGTCCCTGTGAGAATAAAAGTTACAAAAATTTCAAGGTTCAAGAGGGAAAAAAACACATTCTCCCATGCTGGAGCGTTTCAGCTTTATCTGGGAGAGGGAACTATTTGCAGATTTGAAGCAATCTTAAGGAGCAGCCATGCAAAAAAAGGATCTACAAACAAGAAGAGAGTATTGGAATATTGCTCTCGAAATACAGAATTTTGAAAAGGTCAGATCAGCAATATATATGCCAAATAAATGTTGCCATGAAAATACATAGCCATATCCTCCATTCAGGGATCACCACTTGTAGATGAAGGTCAGAATATAAACCCTTGCTCAAATTCCTGGTTTCACCAACTATCTGTTCAGCTCCCTGTCTGATTCCTTCACCCTCCCAAAAATCATAATGTTAACTTGACATCCAAGAAATTACTGACACAAGGTTAGTCTGTGCAATCTGCTTCAATCTTCAGCAATAGCATGGAAAGTGCACTTCTACTTTTGCTTCCAATATGCAATAACTTGGCAAATTTATTGCTGTGAAATGGTTGCCTTTGCTTCTCTCCTTAGCCCCTTTTCCTACTGGAATTTTTTAAAAAACTGCAGGTAGCCCTAGACTTACAAGAGTTTGTTTACTGACTGTTCAAAGTTACAACAGCATTGAACACGTAGTAGTAAAGAATAAAGCTGAGTATAAGTAATCAAGAAGTGTAGAGTTTTTGGCTGACCAGCATGATGGCCTAGAGGTGAAGCTCTTCCTTATGACAATCAGGAAGCTGTGAGTTCAATCTTAGGTAATGGTAAATATTTCTCTCTCTGGGCACAAAGGGAAGATATCTGCTGCAAACTTCACATAGGCATCAGGAAGGGCATTTGGCCAGCAAATGCTCAGCTCCATTTAGTTGCCCCGACTCCACCTCAATGCAAACGATTACAGCATTGTTAAAAGAAAACAAAAGTATAGAATTATTGGCTACCTAAGCATTTGCTATTTTCTCTGCTATTAAGGTTGAATGTTCACAGCTTAATTAAGACACAAAGCCAAAAACTTGCAACCTAAATGCCTTCTTCTTAAAAAATTTATATAGTTCTTTCTGCTCAGTCGTAAAATAAATTTCAGTAAAATAAATTTAAATTTAGTCATTTTAGGACAAGAAAAGCTGTAGTAGTTGGGAGGAATTTGTGTAATTTTAGGACAAGGACAGGCAGTCCTTGACCTATGACCAAAACAGGGCCCAGAAATTATGTTGCTAAGTGAAAAACCCATTAAGTGAATTTTGCCCCATTTTATGACTTTTCTTGACATTTGTTAACTGGATTACTGAGTTGTTAAATTACTAACATGGTTGTTAAGTGAATCTGCTTTCCACATTGACTTTGCCTGTCAGAAAGTTGCAAAAGGTGATCAAATGACCCAGGCACACTGTAACTGTCATAAATGTGAGTCAGTTTTCAAATGTCTGAATATAAATCACATTACCATGGTCATAAGTATGAAAAATGGTCATAAGTCACTTTTTAAGTGCCAATATAATTTTGAACAGTCACTAAATGAACTGTTGTAAGTCAAGGACTACCTGTATTGCTATTAAGTGAAGGTATGGGTCATGTAAAATGTGGTTTGTATTATCAATAGGTCCACTTTCTTCTTCTTCTTCTTCCTCC